>JAUEKX010425275.1:0-16460 GCA_031834005.1 Dendronotus venustus
CTTATCCAGGGTCCCACTTATCCAGGGTCCCACTTATCCAGGGTCCCACTTATCCAGGGTCCCACTTATCCAGGGTCTTATCGCGAGTATATTGTTGTTTTTTTTGTAAAAATTGAAACAGATCAAAAGTGTTTTTAGAATAAAGTTATCGCTCTTCGATAACTCTACGATACTTATGCAAAATGCTTCATCATAATATGTTAATGCAGAATTATAATTCGAATGTTCTTGGCATAATAAATAAATTACAAACTTTAGAACGTTACAACTGACTGACCATGAAACTGCGTCGTTTATAACTTTCTATACTACTTAATTGTATTGTAATTTTTGTTGGCTTTAGAAGATAAAGATTCCCAAGTAACACACAATTCAATTTTGAATTGTGTGTGAAAATTCAAAGTGCTTCAGTGCTTTTGAGCGTCTTGATGCCTTAACCTAACCTATAAGACATCACGTGTCTTCGAGAAGTTAACTGCACAAGTATATACCTGAAAACGAATTCGAAATCTCGTACGCTATCGCGCGACTTCTCCACAACTTCAAATGCCAGTCGAAGAGTACAGGGAGAGTTGATTGTTGTCGTTTTGTGATAAGTTCCCTTTTCATTTCTTCTTCATCTTCATCGTACAGAATATCCAATTCGCGTATCTTCTTCTTTTTGTTTGCTTCAGAAATTGAGCTAGGTGCTGTTCAATCGAAAAGTGTGTACATAATGTTAGAATGATCGTTGTATAAACGTCGTATTTATGTCTTTTTAACGTTATGTTTAATCTGGAGTATGTTAATTCGAGATTTAACATGACTGCAAAATAGACCTTTAAAAAATTGGTCATTTTTCTTATTTACTTTATCGCAAGAATAAAAAATTCTTTACGTTGATAATTTTGTAGTGCAAATATTCGGAAGTCGTAAAGTTATATACATAATAAGAAAAAGAATAATCAATCAAAGTTTTTCCGAGCGTTATCCGAGGAATCTACAACCGGAGAGGGCTGTACTATCAGGAAAAGAATTTTCGAACAAAATTTTCGTAACCTGAAAAAATTTTTGTCTGAAGAATAATTTTCTTTGCTTCTTCCTTCATATAATGGTAAAGAACACCGTAGACAAAAAAATGGTGTTAAAATAAAAAACTTGCCCAAACAGTTAACAAGCTTGAGTTATCTCTTCTTGTTTAGGTTTTAGGTACATAGCTACACTACATAAATATTATCGATTTTAAATTCTGATTAAAGTAATCAGATTTAAAATTATTAATATCTTATCTTCATAAGAAGTTGTTTCGAAATTTTTGTTTTTAGCGTTCTTTTGTTGAGTTGATTGTTTCGCCCAATAAAGTATAAATTTATCATACGCATTTTACCGCCAAGAAAACAAAACATACGTTTTCCACTGTCTGTCTGTTTTCGATCGTTGCTACCATCGATTGGCAAATGTTTGTGTTCCCGTTCTAGATCTCCGTTTGCAATTGTTTCCCACATCTTATCAACACTCATACCTATACAAATCAACAAATTAGTGAATTGATGCGCAATATTTAATACAAGTATTCAATCAACTTATCTAGGACACGGAAGCAAACAAAATAGACGGCTTAGCAGAATCTATTTGGAGAATCTCATTTTTCGTGATTGCCACAGTGGAGCACTACGCCTCCTTTTAAATTCAAGTCTTAAGCCCTAAAGTGTAATTTGCCAATAAAGGGGTTGATCAGATTTAATTTATCATTGGGGATAACTGGGGAAATTCTATTAGAAAATCGGAGATAAATTCGGAGAAATTTGGAATATTCACAGAGTCATTTGAACTCAGCATCCGCCCCGTTCCGCCCCGTTCCGCCCTGCCTCTGCAATATGAACTCGTACGTCGAGTTGAAGAAATTCATAACAAGGAGTTAACTTCAGGATAGGAGAAGACATTGAATTATTATTAACAGAAGTAGACTAAACATAAGAAGGACAGTCTTTAAATCCTATTGAACCTTTTTTGCGGGTCAAATCGAAAAACTTACAATTAACAGGAGATGAAATATAACAAAGCAATCCAATGCAAACCAATAAAATCCGTAAATCCTTCATCTTTGAAATGATTTCTCTTTCCCTCTCTTTCTCTGTCAATACAGAACCTGAAAAGAAAATTATTTCATCGTGAAGGTTTGTGTTTATTTGCTTTTTTTAGTAATTAAAAAAACTATATGTGAATTTCCTATCGATGCGGCCGAAAAATTAAACCTATGTCTTCCTATATCGCTATAGTCAGGGTTAACATGCATAGATTCATATATACAAACGAGCCCTTGAGAATTTTAAAATTTAATTTTTTAATTTTAATTTTTATTCATTGTGCGAGCTCGATACGATCAATATCCCGAAATCAGAAAAATGAATACAGAATTGTGTAAACACCAGATCACACACAGGGTGGAAGGTTAGCACGTATAAACGCATATGCGAACGAAAACCAACTTCAAAACGATCTTCCATGATTTGCGACAATTTCTGTGAGTTTATCTGAAATCGTGCATCGTTTAATTCATACCTTTTTGATTTTTATTCGTGCGTTTATATAGCGAGCCAAAATAAAATCCCACTAAAAAAAGCCTTTGTTTGGTAAGTCACATAGATAGATTAAGAGCCATAAGCAATGAATAAACGTATTCATAATTTCTTTTTTATTTATATATTATATTGAGAAAAAACAAGAAAGTTGCGATTATTACCTACCCACGAGATTTAACATGGTTTATTAGCACAAATCAATGATTTCCTTTATTTCAGCTTTGTACGCACCCGTATAAGAAGCTAAACCGCAATTTAACTTAACATGGCAAGCATAGAGCGTTCGATTGAGGTTCTTCCAACGTCCATGCCATGAGTTTGAAACCTGTTTATTGTCTACAGTCAGTGGTGGATCTAAAGAGTTGGGAAATACGTGTGTAAGAGAGAAAAAAGATAATTATGTTTTTTGAGAAACACTATGAGATAATTGTCTTCTCAGATCAATTTCTTTTATAGTGAGTGTAGTATTAGAATACTAAGGGATCTTAAAATAATGAATCAGAAAAACAACAATTATTAAATAAATCATTAAAACGGTATTTAGTTAATTTACGAGAACTAACAGGAACTATCACAGCGATTCAAACAAAAATTTCAAATTTTTAAAGCGGAAAATGACGATAATTTAATTGTAGTGTGGCCGATATAAGGCCTACGAAGGAGCTCCTATAAAATACGGAAGAGATTTAAGCGAGGAAAGCTCGTTTTTGTGTAAGTTGCGATATTTCAATTACGATGTCAACATCTTTAAACGTCTGTAACTATAATCGCATGATAAAAAGAATCACCTTGTTGGCTTTTCTTATGATTTATAACTACCTGCAAGAAAATTTCTAAAAACCTTAGACCTATTATCCCTATTTCATGTTTCTTGGCAAAATTTCACAACCATAAGATAATCAGAAATACTGGTTTGTGTCAGAAATATAGTTGTTCTTCAAACTGATTTAGTCGCCTGGTATTTTACCTAAATTGTTTTTTTTTTCTTTACAACTGCAGAATAGATAATTTACAGAACAGATCATTTGCATTATTCATTGGAAATATTAAATATGAGATTGCTTTCATTCTATTGATGATAATAATTACTAGACGCATCGTACAATTACTGTAAAACATTCGTATGAAGGTAACATACGTCACAATGGTTGTGAAAAGACAAACACAGAAATGCATGAGAGGTATAAAAACGTGACTCATCTTTTATCTATACTTCCCAACCTTCCAGAGGCTAATGGTTAATTGATAGCCTGTGGTATAGTTTCATGGATTTGTGCATTATTTTTAGTAGCTATTCTTTTATGAACTCCAATTTCCTCATCTAACTTGCAAGAGAAAAGCATCTGCGAAGTAGAGTAAAAAGAAAGTAGTTATTTTTGAAAAAACCTTAAGTTAATCGAGTTCTAGCTCTTCATCAAAGAGGTTTGACGCACTCTACCTGTCTCCGTAGTAAAAGCGATTTCCAGGGTTTAAGTTTCTCAGTGGTTGATAAAGATCAGCCCTTTGATATTTTTTTATGAAAAAAATCATTTATAGCAAAACACTTAGAACACAATTTTGTACTTTTTATTTAATAAAGGTTATTATTTTTGGTTGTCATAGAAACAGGAAACAAACTAATAAGTAAGAGCAAGTAAAATGAGTATTTAGTATCAATTAAAATAAAGAAAAGAAAGGATAAAAAAAGCCAAATAAAATATCAACCTGTTTTGTTTTAAGTTTTATGGTAAATGATTTTCCGTGAAATATACGTTAAAGTGTGAAATAATATTCGAGAAATATACGATATTTATCGGATACATATGCAATATTTAATGGTTATGATAGGTTTTTAATTATATTCAAACGGTTAGACAGAATAAATAATTTTCATATCATATAAAATTCCAATTCCCTAATGGGTATAAGAAGAAAAAGTAGCGCTTTCTAATCACATGAAATATTTTAATTAAATTGAAATCATCAATTTGAGATGTGAATTATATGAAGTGAAGATACTTGCAAAGAAAGACAGAAGGAGAACTGGAACAAAAAATTAAGACTGATGTTAAAGATTGATTGGTTAAAAAATACATTTTTTTTTTTAGATTTTATAGTGGTTTTACCGAAAATATCGTTGATTATAAGTAATTCAACAGAGAAATCGAGGTGTACAAGAGATATTTGTTACAAGATGTTTCGCTTTTACTTCAATGCTTTCATCATAATTTTGTTCAACTTACTTTAAGAGAGACAATATCGGTCGAGGAGAGCTTTTTACATCCATTACATAGCATTACAAGTGAGTGTGACCATGAACAATAAGGACAAAGAGAAACCCTCCTTTCTATCGAAGCGTGTTATCAAAACACAACTAAGTAACGAATGGGAAAATATCCGACTGCATGAAGAGTTGCGACAGCTGAATCGCGAGAAATTCAACAAAAACTACAGGTTCATCAAAACGGCGCAAGAGCTTCACACCCGGATGACTCAAATCAAGCAAGTAAAAACCAGTCTGTCGGTGAGTCCAGAGCGTAAAATTTTCATACGCAAGCATGGTTTTTCCATTAATGTTAAGGAGTTCGACATGGATTATTTCATGGACTTAATTTTTGATAGGACAGGTTCGAGAGGCCCTAAAAAAACCACGTCCGCACCCTTGATACGTGTAAACGATTTCATGCACGACAAGGAAAAAAGAGAACAGGAACGCGCCATTATAGAAGATGACGTCATACTCGAATCTATTGACGTCGCGCCAAAACGACCAGAAAGCAACAAGATACCTTTGCATAACGCACCCACGAAAAAAGTCCGCGTAATTCAACCACCTTTGAAAGGACGCGAAATCTGGAAAGTTCACATGGAAAGAGATCGTTTAGAAAGAAATCCGCAGGAGAAAGAACAGAATAAGGAGGACTTAGATAAAAAGGTAGAGGCTTACAGGAAGAAGATTGTGTGGAAAGTAGAACAAAGCAACTCGGCAATGCTGAACGCAGCATATAGACCACACACCTCTCAAACGACCCGTCAACAAGCGGACGAGGGAAGACTACTAACTAGTAAATTTGAGCGAAAAGCTGTGTCTGCTAGAGCTAGACTCGGGAACAATAACAACAGTAATTATACACATACATCAAAAAACGGCGACAAACGGAATCAACAGAATGATCAAATAACTAATCTTGCAGAACAATTACCAACATTATTGATTGCATCACCACCAGCCAATGACGAGCGTCCATTAAAGAAGAAAATATCACGTACTGCGTCATCAGTAGACCGTTTGCGTGTGCCGTCATCGTCTTTTCTCGAAGGGGGTGCACGATCAGCAAGAGCTGATGTAAAAAGAATAGAAAGTTACTCAACCATGCAGATACATGTGAACGGGAAAACAGCGTCACTTTTTGTTTCAAAGTTGAAATAACAAAAGTAACTGTTTGCCATTTCTAAATGGAGAAAGTACTTTGCAATTTTATGGATTGTATTTTATAATTTGATGTGAAAAATAGTTTTTCCTTCCTGTGAAAATCTTAAAAGAAAGAAACGCCCATGCGAAAGTTTAAGATATGTTAAAGCTATTACTGAAGAACCAAACCTTCTTTCTTTCTTTTTACACCTTTTAAAGATCTAGGTGATTATATGATTATCCCTATTGAAAGTTAAACCCTTCACATTAGCCCGGACATGCGAACAAAATGTATTGCTATATACCAGCAGGAAATTACAATGTTAGTCCATTTATTACTTATCATATTACATAGTATATAGATTATAAAAGATAAATAGTTGGAAATTGGAAAAAATTTTTTAGAATGTTCGAACCAAAACTTGTGCTTTGGTTCGAACATTCATTTTGAACCAAAAAATGTGTATAAACAACTGATTTGAAAATATCAGCTGTAATAAGTGTTTGTACATGAACTTTCACTTTATATGGAATCTCCGAAAATATGAGAAATAATTGTCCTAAAGGTCTCTTAATATGGTACGCTTTCAAAATCTTGAAAACAACGAAAAGAGTGGTCGCTTTATCTAGGAAAGATCCTTTTCAAAATTCTTCCAAGGAATAATTGGGAGGAAAATTTAGTTTTTAAGTTTTACTACACCAAGTTTTTCGATGGAATTTGAGTCCCCTGGATAATTAAAAAATCTGTCTCACTTATCCAGGGTTATATCGAAATTCCATTGAGTGCCATTAAAAAATTAAAAAATAAGAAACGCAATTTTAAAAAATGTGTTGCCACTTAAAGAATTCATAGAACTTGTCAAAAATTGTTGCAAGCTGAAATTTTTCCAACCCCAAAATCAATGTTCCTCAAAAAGATATTATTCTAAAGTTATACAATAAAAGTCATAATATGTACAAAAAAAGCACATTAAAAATAAGAAAATAATTTATCCAGATGTCACTGTTGGGTATTATAATATCATTTGGATTTCATTTGTTTGGTAGAGAGTCTTTTCCTTTTGCTGACTGGCTTTTCCCCTTCATCGAGAGTCAAATCCAGTACCTGTAAAAAATATGTTAATTTTCTAAAAATTTTTTAAATAAAAGTTTTTCATACACAATTCGGTAGCATCTTCAACTTCTGATCACTACACTTGTTTAACATATGTGTATTCCTCTCCTGCTCAAAAGTAATTTGTGGTTCCAAGAATGTATTATCGAGTATGATATCTTATAACATAGCTTGTTATAGCTGTTTATAATCTAACAGTAAGGCTAAAACAATAGACGTAATAAGAACTCCTAAACAAATTTTTACTTCTCATAAAGAAATATAGCACACCTTTGGGACGTCTGGAACCACAGCATCTAATTTTCGTTTTGCATTTCTTGATGATGATTGTTCTCCACCTTCTTGTACATGGGAATGTTGTTCATCATCACTCTCTATCGTTTTATCACTTTGTTGTTGTTCTCCTTCTTCATCTTCTTCTTCTCCTTCTTCTTCGGATTCATCAAGTTCATGAAGAGCAGCTTCAAGAGACGCAGCATTAATACGAAAGTCACGAGCAGTACTTCTCTTGATATTCCCCATGAAATCAATCTAGAAATCAAAAACAAGTGATTTCACCAAAGGATCCATAAAAACAACTTACCTGTTTGTTGGTTTTAGCATGCTCAGCTCGGCTTTTGAGTAAAAGAGAATCTCACTTGTGAACACAATTTGTTTTTATTCTCCCGATTTTTCGGGAACATGAATCCTTCAATTGAATAAGTTCTCAAAGAAAATTCTAGGAAACGATAGGTGAAGCTGAACATCAAATTATATTTAAACTATATTTAATTAAGTCGATGGAGGGGGCACGATCTAAATTTGATACCTTGGTCTTCTTTGAAAGCAATATTAAGAATCTTTCGTATTGTTCAATGGAGAAGATGAGATTCGGAATGGATTTCGATTCTTTCATTGCTCGATTCTACAAAAAAAAGGAAAAACTTCAGAGAACATTCAACTACTTTTATTCAACTACTTAGTAATATGTTTTGTGAAAAGGAAAAAAATTGTTTCAAAATGTTTAGAATTTTTCAAATTGTAACTTGCACAACTGGTTTTTATTTATTTACTTTTTTTATTTCTTTATTTTTTGCATAAAAGATTCAATTAAATTTGGGGATGGAGTTTCGAAGATCATAAACTTGACAAATGGACATTTATCAGTGGAGTTGATACAGGTTATTCCTACCTTGCCTGCTCTATTGACTTTCTTTTTGTCTTTGGGTTTGGTTGTTGCGTTCATAGAAGTTTGTTCGTTCAGTTGTTGTATGGACTGCATGTACGATATCATAGCGTATATCTGCTGTGCCAAGTGTGTACCTGTTAACTTCACCTGATATAAATTTAAATGATTTTCAAAATTATATTTTACCGTTTGAGATCGTCCTTAAGAAATTAACTGCACACATCCTACACGACCAGAAAACTCAAATAATCTAATTTTCTTTGGTTAAACTTGATTGGGATTTAAAGAACATCCTTTTTTACAGATGACGAGTAGAGTTATATACTATCAAACTACCAACTTAAATGTAATATCCGTTAACATTACTTTAATTAGGATCAAAGGTATTGACAATTTGCGGGGGAAATGAACTAAATATAGGAAGTATTGCTACCAGTTTTTCAAATTTTTGATCGATATTCGTCTTGTTTTGTGTATACAAAGCCGTGTACTGTAAAAAAAAAAATAATAATAATAACCATTTATTTATAGTCCCATAATTTACATGGTACTTCCTCTAGAAATGTGAATAACAAAATAGTATATATATGCAATGTCAGGTAAAAAGAAAAAAAAAAGTACCGAATCGAGGTTGTAGTGAAGAATTGATCAAGCAAATTAACTAATAAGGACTAACCGAAATAGACGGGGAATTGAACAATTGGTGGAGATTAAAGATTAGTATAGCAAAGATTCTAAGGTTTTGATTCCTTTCAGAAAGGAACACAACTTTTAATTCGCCATGAAAAAAAACTTACGTATTTTGTAAGTGTTCCCAGGATATTGTATACTTTGGTAGCCACCTATAAAAGATGTCTCTCTTATGAAATACTCCTACAGGTTAGATGTTTAAGATAGACACATAAAATAAAAGTGACATATAAAAAATATAAAATGTAAAAGGGTTAAGCAAGTTATGTACAATTTTACACTAGTCAGGCTAAGACTGCCAGTTAGTCTTTATCCACAAAATAAAATAGCAATTTTTTGTGATAATTGTTAATATTCCAATTTTGAATTTTGATCTTCCCAGTTTTCAACGACGTCTTTTTATCATAATACTAATAATATGGCGGACTGAATTATTGTAACATGTATATAGCACTGACGATGATGATGATTTGAAAAATTATCGTATAGGTACGAACAAAGCCCAGCGATCGGGGCCTCTCGGCTAGTATAAAATAACATTCGTTATAATTTTTACTTTGAAATTTTAAGTTGTTGCTGAGAGAAAAACATTTTCCAGAGAAAAAAAATATAAACAAAATTCCTAAAATTGACGATCATATTTACAAAGCGGTAAGTTATTTTACCTTTGTTATAGCATCGGCACAGCCACCTGGCGCGAAAGCTGATTGGACAAGCTCGTGGATAGACAGTACAACACCAATCAGCGATTGACATATTCGTTGTTGCTTCTCTTTCCTGTTTTCGTCTGAAGAAAAACAAAACCTTATATTTTTTAAGAAATAATTTGGTTGGTATAGTTCAGTCTTATAAACTTACCAAGTTGCCTGTTAGTAGAGTTCTTCATTTTACTGAGCACCAAATCGATTTCGTCTAAAATTCTTTCCATATGTTGTGAAATTAACGTCTAAACAAAAATAAAACAAAAACAAATCACTAATTATCAGCTTAAATAAATTAAATAATTGGGATGGATATTTGTATTGTTATATCAGATTGACAAATATTTTTTTATTATTCTTGCTATTGCTTATCAAATGATTTTTTTACATACCAGCAATCTTTTCATTTTTGATTGTGGAAAAAAGGCAAAAAAAGAAAGCATTGACACCCAAGCCACAACCAACTTGAATCTCATTTTTTAAAGTAAATATTTGATACGATTATAAAAATATTAACTTCCATGCATTCACATTTTGTCTTCTAATGCTATTTTTAATATTATAACGCGGGTAATTCACAAAGCAAACTTCGCTTCAGAATTTTTCTTTCTTTAAAGAAGTTTTGTTTCCTAAAGTCTAAAACTATATATTGTAATATATTATGCACTAATATTGTATTGTTTACTGGAAAGGGAAAGAAATAAGAACAAAAAAAAAAAGACAACGACACTTGAGAATTAAAATGATACATAATATTTTATTACTTATATTTATACAAAAATATCAGGAACCAAAAATTAAAAATACTTTATTATATACTGCAAAAATATACAAAATAATTAGAAATTTTCCTGCAGCAATTTAATAGCTCCCTGCAAAAAAGTAACATCCTTTGCCAGTGTCTTTCGGAGAGACTTCAGCTCTCTTCTTTGTTTACGTTTGTTCAAACTGAAGTAGAATTTACTTTGCATGTGCTCAACGACCGGCGAAATGAGTGCGACAAGTTTTGATTTCTCATCAAGTTTCCTTTGGAGAAGTTCAATTTCATTGGTCAATTTGAACTTTGGGACTTCTTCTTCGTCTGACTTTTCGGTAAAGAAGTTGCGCACGCTTTGAGTATGTTTTTTCTCCTTGGCATTCAGTTCGATTTCAGTACAGATGCTTGATTGAACCAAACGACGTTGCTCTTGAACATCTTCAAATTCAAGTTTTGTTTGCACAAGTACCGCTTCTTCGTTGCTCAACTTTTTCTGTTCAGTTGCAAGGACTCGATTTTGATCCTTGATCTCGAAGCCAACTTGCATGATTTTGTGGTTGTTAACAGCCATCTTGTTCCGGATGCACCGGAGTTTCTCTCGAACATTTTTATTGGCCAGTTGTAAGTTTGCAAGACTCTAAAAAAGAAAAACCAGAATGTTTTTTCAATAATAAAACTCTACTCTTTCTATTCCTTTCCTCTCTTTTTCCACTCGTTTCATCTCTTTACTAGAAATCAACTAATGAAAGAAAGAAAGAAAGAAATCTAAATTACGAAAAGATTGGTTTGCGGCAATAAACTTTTCACGATTTTTTCTTCTATTTTTTTTTAAACAGAACCAACCGCTTTGCTCTTTTTCTATCATATCTATCATATTATTCTCATTATTTAAGAAAGAGATGAGAGTAAAAAATCAATAACGCAATTAAATATTCTTTTACGTGTTTGTACAAAAAAAACAAAAAACTTACCAATCTGTAAGCATTGATTTTAGTGCAAACTTTCTCGTTGCTATCAACGATAGCTTGGATCCTATCCTTCGCACTAACTGAAAGCATGATTTCCATATATAACACTCGAAAGCAATATCACACACAAAATAAATTACCAATAAGAGACTTCAAAAGCGTCTATTCACGATAAAATCTTCACTCGATATAATTTTTGCGAACTGCTACCTCTTGCTTTAAAATTATTTGACGTCAATTCTGTAAAAATGACGTCACAAAAAAATAACACCGGTATGGTATGTAAGTAATTACTTCGTGAATTAATTTTACCAGTAACGAAATACAAATTTGTTATCGGTAAAAAAGGTTTTGGAAAATTTTTTTTGGCTCGTGACAAATGAAAACATTGATCAATTTTAGCATGAAAATTTTAGTAAATGGAGACGGCGACATATAGAGATTTTTATTTCAACGTTCACAAAACATTCTACATACCGTGTTACTACAACAAACACGTTTTCGGAGTTGTCAACTTATTAATAGCGATGTTAAGCATACTAAATCCAAGACGTACACTGCTACTTCTCTACACCTTAACCTTTTGAGTCAACAAAAAACTCTTAATAACGAATGTGTCACAATGTAAAAATTTTATTTTCACAATTGTCTAAAGTACGTGATAATGATATCTTCATTTGCTTAACGTTCCTAAATAGATCTGAAAATAACTCAATGTTAATCCTAACTTTCTAATTGAGACGGTTAAATTAAAATAAATAGTACATTTTCCCCCTGATGTTTTTCTAATAAAGGCTTTTTATCACGACTGATACATTTTGGACAATCAAACACGACCAACCCCGAAGTAGCAGTGAGGTACGCTCAAACGAATGCTAAATATAAACCCCTGCTGCAAAGAAGTGTGAAACTAATATAGAAACTTACAAAGATGTTCGGTACAGCATTCTTTTCGCTGATGATTTTATAATTTAACGATTCTTCTACTTCCATGTCCTGGAAAGAAAAATACAATGAAAACAAAATAACTGGAAGCTGTATGCTACACTAGGTTTATGGTTGTTTGAATAATAATAAGAAGTGATGTGTTATGAAGTGATGTGTTATGAAGCAAGATCAAGGTTTAAATTATAGAATTTGTAATCCCACCTCATCAATATCACCTATACGGCTATGGATATCTTGGCAAATCTTAGAAATCTAGAAAAGAGAATCTCACAATATTATGTCAGGTTTTGTAATTTAGAACAAGTAAAAACTGAAGAATAACTATGGTTTATACCCTCAATCATTGTTTAATTAGCAATCAGCGCCAGGGGGATGGGGGAGGGAACATTGAGTTGCTTGGCCGTGTTGGTAAGAGTGTTCGACTTCTTAGCAACTAATAAGTGAAATACTGTTAATACTTTAGCAACAGTTATATAGTAATAATAATTTTGACATAGTAATTTTTTTACCGTAGAGAGACTTCCTTTGCACTGATGGTGAAGTAAAAGAAAGTTTGTAAATATTGTCTTTGTTAGCAGAGGATCATCTATAAAACAAAACATAACTAAACAAATAGAGAAAAAAACATCCACCAAACAGAAAGATGTACGAAACCCATACTCTGTGCAAGTTTGGAGACTTTTATGTATTACTAGGTGCATTGGTGTGTGATCATGTTTTTGCCTTCGATAGCGTGTATGCATCAAACGGAACATTTCGTTAACGTTGTTAATTGGTGGTAAAAAAAGAGAAAAATACTCAAATAGTTGACATTGAATGGCTCATGTCTAACATAAGAGCTAAAACCGAATTTGATCAATTTTAATTGCCAATTGCTATAACCTCTTAAATTTATTCCTCATTTAAAGAAAGTATAAAAACTACACCATATGTAGCGTATGTAGGGGGCGCTTTTTGTAAAAGCAATTATAAGACAAAAAAGTAAAAGAAGGACTTTGACAGCTTTTTTATGTTCTCCTAGATCATTTCACAATCACAATCGCATAATATCTATATCTTCGTTCTCCTCCTCGTTTTCGTCAATCAGTAAATTGTTCGGACAAACATCAGCGATATCACTGTTATTCGGATTAAACGGATTGTCCCCCTCTGAATTCATGGACTGGAACTAATCTTTGAGCATTGCACGACCTTCACTGCAAGGTGTCAACCTTGAAGCAGGTAATCTTGTCATCTTGACTAAAACTTCGAATGAGCGCCTGTTCCTTAAAGGGGAGGTGGAGGTGGTGGGCGCTTATTCGAGGATTTATGGTAATGCAAATGCAAAACCTTCTAAATAATAATCTACGTGAGCGCACTCAACTTACCAACATTATGTTCCACGCAAAGCCTCAAAAACCATGTATAAACATGACCATGCTAAAAACAAAATAACAAGGTCTATATTATCTTTACAAGATATATTATTATGATAGAATAGCAGCACTTATAGAGGGAGGTCGTACCAAGGCACTGTTTCTTTTCACAAGAACAGTATAGTCACCTGGTTGTGTCTAGATTCAGAGTGGGAAAACGTAAAATGAATAAGAAATTTGGTTTTCATTCTACCAAAATGTAAGACCAAGAACAATTTTAAGACTAATTTTAAGGTATTAAAGCTAACATGATTAAAAAACTGCGCTAAACCTTAATTTAAGTTCTCGAAGGATTACATTAAGAAACCTATGAGCCTAAAAATTACAAAATTTAAGAAACTTTGAGGCTCAGTCTAATACTTAGGTTTCTTATAAAGAAATGTACATAACCTAAAATCCAAGGCCATAGAAAGTTATAAAAACAAACCTCTTTTTCATTAGTTAAATGTGGCGTGAGGTGTGTAAGCATGGTAATCAACACCTGTGCTTCTTTCTGTCCCAGATCTTCATCAGGTGAAGTGATGACTTTAATCGTCAACCTCTAAAAGAAAAAAAGGGAAACGAAACAATTCACATCTTGTTATCTCCATAAAGTCACATGATAAATCCAACTGTTGATAATGTCTTGAAAATACAAGTTTTTTGTAAAATGCCTTGAAGACGCAAATTCAGGAAGATCTTGCATAAATTCTAAAAACAATTTTTCTCAAAGTAAAGTAAATTCTTAAACAGGTCAATTCCAATTCCAGGTGGTCTTTCGAGAAATTAAAGCCATGTACAAACCTTATCGAAGTGCGAAATGTGAAAATTCTATTAGAATGTCACAAAACTTTTGTCTGACGAAAAATTATATCCAGAATTTTAAGGTCTTTGTGCAAAATTGTCTCCAATAAGATCATATTCTTATAAAAAAAACTCTTGTTCCTGCTAAGTATTGCAACACAATACACAAACCTATATGCAACGATTTCAGCTTCATTGTTATCGGAAAAGGAAATATTTAAATTTTAAAGCATACCTGTATTCTACGTATGACTCTGTAGATGATGCTTCCATCACTTGACGATGCATTTTGTGATAATACATCAGGATGGAAATCTGAAACGGCAACCATGAATTTATCAAACTATAATTTTTTAAAAGTGCAACAAAAAACAAATGCGTAGATGAAATTGTGATTCGAAATTTAGAATTTTTTATATAAATTTAACAATTTTGTCAAGGGAGTCTTCCAAGATTGGCAATAACAAAATTTCTTCATCATGCATGTTTTCTTTTTAAATCAGTCTGTCACTATATGTGGGAATTCGATAATTTTTCAATCAATTAGGACTGTAACGTCCAGTCAGTCTAATAATGGTAAGTGAAGTGAAATCATATTCCAAGTGACATAGGATGTTTGAATAGCCCTGTCATATTAAATGGCTTCGGGCTCGAGTGCATTCGCTACTCCAAAGCACATATGTCCGTATGTGTATATATATTGTATACGTTACCTAAACTCTGTAAGAGGGGTTTAATTTGATCAGGTAAATGACTGCACACAAACCCAACAATACAATTCAATCCTTCCAAACAAATGTTGCCGAGACGTTTACCCTGTACACAAAAATTTTATGCGGAAAATAGAGATATACATTTAAAGCAGTTGTAGTTTATACTGTAATATTTTTTTAAATATTGAACGACCAGCCCTTACCCATACCTTGATCTTAACTAAAGTCTTTCTTCTTTCTTATGACTGTTATTATTATGTTTTTTCGGCTTTTTGATAACAATAGCAACGTTGATCTTGGTAATTTTACCTTATTCTTTCGTAGAACATCAGCTGATAGCATACTATCACCGTTAATATGCTGAAGAAATACCCTAAAAATATAATATACTGATGCTAATATAGATCTCTTAGATAAAAGCGTTCTTCTACGACATTATGAATATGACAGAGATTTGTAAAAATAAAGAAAAAGAAAAAAGACTTTCAATGAAGTCTTTACTTACCGTGACAGAACAAGACATTGACGAAATAAATGTTCCATATTTTTGCCACCAGCACCATCACATTCACGGCGAGTGATCAACTGAAATGATACAAATAATTTCTTAAAAATGCCGTAATGCTTCGAATAAACGCCCCTTACAGGAGCGTTTACTTGAAACACACCGTAATTTGCCATTCCCAATTTATAAAAAGTGAACTCCTAATAAGAAACTATACATTAATTGAGTTTTATTAATTTATTAATTTATGTGCAGCAGGGAAAGCTATATTGCAAACACAATTTCAAAACCTAAACGACGAGGATTTACATGATAGTTTGTAAGATAAATACATTGTGGTGTGTATAATACCCTCCTTCATTTGTTGATCCGATAGTCAAAAAATGTTTAACAGATACATTGAAAAACAACTCACAACAACCAGAGGTGGATCCTAAAGAAGACGAAGAGTACAAGATGTTGTTTGTTCAACACAGAGGACGAGTCTCCGAAAAATTTTTAACAGTCGTTGAGGAAAATGAAGGCTCCGTGTAAAGTGATATTCACAGAGAAAGATTAAAACCGTTTTACCATCTCTCAAACCGCGTGTAGAGAAAGCTCTAAAAAGTGGTGTGGTATACAAAATTAAATGTTCGCGATGTAAATCGTGTTATGTCGGACAAACGAGCCCAGGTCTCCCATTCCAAAATTTGCAAAATAAAACAGGAATACAGGACAAAAATCGATCAAAATACAGGAAAATACAG
>JAUEKX010425386.1:2223-16446 GCA_031834005.1 Dendronotus venustus
TCAGCAAGGAGTCTCCTGGCTGTCAGCAATCCGTGAAGGACTCTCTGGCTTCTCTTGACCAGAACTGGAAACGGCTGGAAGAACAGAGCCGGCAGCTGGAGAACCTCTTGACAGGTTTGTACTCTATATTAGACATTCATGTTTAGTTGTTGTTGTTATCTTTCTGTTTTCTTCTTTTTGTGCCTGTTTTCTGTTGAGAAAGGAGCAACCCAATACGTGCAGTATTTTTACTGTCTCGTCTCTTGATTTGGTTTACTCTACAGCATCTAGGAGCCGTTTATTTCAAAGTTGCATAGACTCTGCTTTTAATTTCAACACGATCTAAAAGTTATGAAAAGTGCACTGATTAAGGAAAACAACTATTTTTACATTTTATCTTAGTAGTAGTTAACTTAGCTTGAATGTTTCATTCAATCTTTCTGCATCAAGATTAAATAGAGGGGAAACCTTGCTGTGTTAAGCATTTAGAGCACGCTTGAATTCATTTGTTTTTTTGTTACATTTTAGTTCGGTTTTCTTTGTTATGTTGTATGACTTCGAAAGTGCTAAATAAACTTTTGAAACTTTGTCTTTGTTCCGTGCCACCTACAGATATCCTCGGCCAGTGGGCCCGCTACCACTCTGATCTGGCCAGCCTGAACCAGGTGTTGACCCAGACAGACTACTGCCTCAACCAGTACACCCTGGTGGGAGGGGACATCTCCACCCTCACCTCACAGGTGGCCAGGCTCAAGGTAAGGAGGATGAGTTGGAGGATGAGGATGGTGGTGGTGAGGAGGAGGGCGAGAATGCAGTGATGGGATGGTGGTGAGGAGGATGAGGATAGTGGTGATGATGGTGGTGAGGATGGTGGTGAGGATTATGAGGAGATAGGTGGTAGTGAGGAGGATGATGAGGAGGAGGAAAATAATCGTGGTGTTGATGATGATGAGGAGGAGGAGGAAGAGGAAGATAATGAGGAGGAGTAAGATGGTGATACGAAATAGGATAGGAATAATGATAATAATGATTTTTTTTAAACATTTCTATGTATAACAGTAATGATGACGAAGAGGAATTCCTCTATTCATCATCTTATTTTCACTATCATTATCACTTTCATTGATTTGTGTTGAATGTATTTAGTAGAAGTAGAAGCCTTTGTGATAACACATTGTAATTTCCTCCAAGTCCAAGCATTAATAAAGTACATCTCATCTCATCTTATCTTATCCTCCCTTCCCTTTCCTTCCGTTTACCCTCAGGGCCACAAAGCGGACTTGGCCAAACACAGCAAGCACCTCGCCTCGTTCACATCCCTGGCCGGCAAGCTGAAGCAGCTGTGCGAGGCGCCAGTCCAGCAGGAAATCCACCGGACAGTGGCTGACGTCGAGGCCAAGTGGAAACGGCTCCAGGCCGATTTGGACGCCCGGTGCGGCCAGTTTGAAGACTGCCTGGCCAACTGGCAAGATTATGAGTCTCGCTACAACAGACTCAGCGATTGGCTGGATGTCAAGGAACGGTTGTGTTCCGACCTCATCACTATGCGGGAAGACCCGACCCAGAGGCAGGACTCGCTGAGGAAGAGCAAAGTAAGTGGAGAGGAGAAGAAAAACAAAGAGACATGTGAATGAGAAGCGTTATAGATTGCATTGCATACTACCTACAATGGTTTGAGATTGATTTTGCCTTGTGTTTTAAAGAACTTGGCAACAAAACTATTCTGAGATTCATGTACCCACCTTAAGGTTGATTTGGGGTTTTCTGTTTTTTTGGGTTTGTTTTTTACAAATCAAGCAATGATTGAATTAAACCTACTACAATTCAAGAATCATCATCATCATCATCATCATCATCATTATCGTCATCACCATCATCATTATCAGCAGCAGCAACAACAGCAGCAACAAAGCATTATTATTATTTTCATCATCATTATCATTATTATCACCATTGTTTTCATCATCATTGTTATATATCCTAATCCCAACCAGGAGCTCCAGAGCCAGTTGGACGGCATCCAAGGCCAGATGTCGGAGCTGTACCGCCTGAGTGACCTCCTGACAAAGAGCATGAACACCTCCACCATTGTCATCCTGACCTCACGGCAGGCCGGCCTCGAGCAACGACTGCTGGCCCTCAGGCAGATCTTGTCCCAGCACATGGCCACGCTCAGCGAGGACCTCTCACAGATTGGACAGTTCAACGAAGCCTTTGAGGTCAGTTGATCACACGTACTATCTCTCTCTGTCTCTGTCTGTCTCTCTGTCTCTCTCTCTCTCTCTCTCTCTCTGTCTCTCTCTCTCTCTTTCTCTCTCTCGGTCTCTCTCTCTCTCTCTCTATTTCTCTATTTCTCTCTCTCTTTCATACACGCAATGATTTATTCCCGGGTATCATTTGTGTCTTCATTTTGTTTTATCTGTAAAAACTTTGTGCAACGTGAACATGTCTTCATTGGAAATAAAGACAAAGTAAAGAAACAATAGAAATTAAAAACAAAACTGATTTTAACGATTTTTAAATAAATTTCTTTGTTTCTTTTCGTCTCCAGGTAGTGAAGAATTTCCTGAGCTACGCAGAGTCTGTCCTGGCTACGGAAGACCCGACCAAGGCTGCCGAGTCAGTGACCATCCAGATACGTCTGGACCAGCTCAAGCGACTCCTCTCACAGTTCATGGGCAACATGGCCAAACTCGATCATGTC
This sequence comes from Dendronotus venustus, assembly GCA_031834005.1. Taxonomy (NCBI): domain Eukaryota; kingdom Metazoa; phylum Mollusca; class Gastropoda; order Nudibranchia; family Dendronotidae; genus Dendronotus; species Dendronotus venustus. The sequence continues at coordinate 4,907 of JAUEKX010425386.1, forward strand.
AATGACTTAGGGTAAGTCTTAGTTAGCACTGGCATGTCATCTAAAGGACCTAAAGTTCTTTATTTAACTCTTTAATGATGGTAGAGCGTCGGCAGCCTATTGGCCTGGAGATTGAAGGGTCCAAGGTTTGAACCCTGACCGAAATAATAGTAATACAAATCACATCATGCACGATACAGATTCTGAAACATAGATATATTGGTATAAGGCAAAAGATAACAAGACGAAAACAATAAATCCTGTTTTTATCTCTTACCATTTTTCAGGTACCGTCTGGCTCTCAACGCCGTCGATTCCAGCAGACTCCTTGACTTGAACCACAAATGGCAAGACTTGAATGAGAATACGAATGAAAGGATCCGAACCCTCCAAGGAAACTTACTGATGCAACAAGACTTTACGGCTAAGTGTGAGGCGTGGATGACCTTCCTGGCCCAAACAGAGCACGACCTTTCCTCGGAGATTCAGACCAACCTGCCTGGATTGAAGGAACAGCTACGCCACTGTGAGGTATGCACTTTTATTTGTATTGGTGTTATTGCTGTTTCTATCACAGGGGCCTCTGTCCGATGCCATATGGTAGTATTGTGTTGTCTTTCTGGGCAGTTCTATTGTACTGTACGATGTGTTGTCTATATCAGGAGTGAGGGTGGAAGAAGCTGTTGTTTGAGATCCTGCAACTCTTTGCATTCCAGCAGAAAATGTTTTGTAGTTTTGTTGATTGGCATTCAAACTCAAGTACCCTATATGATGGACACATGGCATACTCTTCCACGAGCACAGTAACAATTCTAAGAACACACACACACACACACACACACACACACACACACATACACTTAGCATTGTAGGCAGGTTTCCTTGATATGTTGCTTAATTTGTTTTAATTTTGATATTTATATAATTTGTAGCTATCATCCTTCCTTTTTCTTTCTCCAGCGATTTGAGAGCGATATGTACAGCAGGCAACAAATTCTCCACGCCATCATCAGCGACGGACAGAAAATGATGCGAGCCGGGGAAGTGGAGGACAGAGAAGAGTTCCAACAGAAGTTGCACCTGTTGGCGGAACAGTGGCATAGCGTGACGCGTCGAGTCAATCAGAGGAAAGCCCTGATCGAGGCCCTCATCAGTCAGTGGAAACAATTCAACTCGATGACGTCACAGCTACAGCAGTGGCTGGCAGACAAGGAGAAAGCCATGAAGGTGTTTGAGTTTGATGCCACCTCCCTGCAGAGTGTACGCGCCCTGGTGGAAAGAGTCAGGGTACGCTTAATGCCATTTCATTTATTCTTCTTCTTCTCTCATTCACAATTGCTATTCCATACCTTTCTTTATTTATCATTACCCTTGTACCTTGCAGCGTTGTGTAAACCATTTTATACCGTCTATCACAAATTCTAATGAGTGCTTTTGGGGTTGTTTTTAATGTATTTTTTTCTAATACTTTTTCGGTTGTTTAAAAAGCTATCCAAGGATATTATTTTCATTACTGCTGATAGAAAGAGAATTGAAAAACCTTTTGGTTGTTGTTAATGTATTTTTTAATATTTGTTTTTTGTTTAAATCTACCTAGAAATATTAACTTCACTACTGCTGATATTTAAAAAAGGAAACACCTTAAACAATGATAAATGCTACCATGTCCTTCTCAGGCCTCTATAGATTATGATATGTCTTTTTTCCTTATTGTTTTTATTGTAAATGAAATTAACTTCTCTTTTTCTCTAATCAGACAACTGAGCGAGAGTTCAAACTTCAAGAGGCCAGCTTCAAGAAGATACATGACTTAGGAAACAGCTTGATACCAAGGGCTGATGCCAAATCTGCTAAGGACATCAGGGTATGGATTACGTTCACACACACAACTAAAAGTTTTTTTAGAGCACCGTTATTTTTTAGTTTGCGGTTTATTAGACTTTGATTTGAAATCATTATTTGTTTATAGCGTCTATCATTTACCATAATTTATTTTTGAGTTTGAAATCATTTACATCGGTGTTAAGTTAGTGGCAGGTACTTTGCATCATTGTTTGTTTGGGTTTTTGTTGTCAATCTAACTTGAAATTATCTATCATTATGACTTGGTTTTTTTTACCTGTCAACATTACTTGACTTTTTTATATCTGTCAATATATTTTCAGGCAACCCTTGATGACCTCCAGAAGTCGTGGTACCGAGTGTTTAGCCAGTTGGACGACCACCGGTCCAAGCTTGAAGACGTGGACAGGCAGTGGCTGGAGTGTGAGGATGAGATTGAGGACATCCTTAACTGGCTGAGAGACATCCGACACATTCTACACGCAGACATTCCCTCCTCTTACGACGACTTGCAAGCAGACCTCACCAAGTGCAAGGTTTGTTTGAATCTTTTTTATTTCATCATTGTCTTATTTTTTTATCGACACTACTTAAACTTACGTGGTGTAAGGCATTGGATAACAAAACAAAATACAATTCTTTTTTTCCTGAAATGGTCACGCACAATTCACCTGGGTTATATCTTTCATTAAATTGAATGAATGCTGATTTCATACTTTTGGAAATTCTATAAAGGTTAGATTCTATTAATATGAACAGGAAAAAAACGCATTGAGAAGGAATAATTGGTTTGCTATGGCCTATCAGTGCATCAGGGGATAAATTGAACATTTTAAAGCGCTTAGAGCATGGTAAAGGTAATGGATACATGCTATATAAATGTCATCATTTATTTATTTTCTATTTATTTATCAAACAACTTATCCCCTTCCCCCTATAATACCAATAGGACATTGCCAGTGGGTTTGTCAATTCTGAGGACCGTCGCCAAAGACTGCTGGCCAAGGAGAAACAGCTGGGCAGAGTAGTTCAGGCAGACGACCTCAATCTCCTCCACCAGAGAATACGTCTGCTCAACAAGCAGTGGGAGGAGCTACAGCACCAGACGCTGATACGGGAACAACGATTGGCCGAAGCCATGTGCAAGTAAGAGACATGGGGGAAAAGCTAGTTCACAGGCCTGTTAATTTTACTATCCAAGTTTCCAAATTGCTATTTTCATTGGGACATGAAATGTTTTAGAACATTTTTTTTTATTTGCCATTGACCCCCCTGCAGTTTAGCTTTGTTGTATATAGGGGTGAAAATCATCTATGTGATTCATTGAAGGAAAGCAATAATTGGTATTACTCACAGTGTTGTTAGTGGCCTTCTCCTTTGTATCTAATAACAGACTTTGTGTGAGTGATAATCATGCTCATCTCGAAACAATGAAGTGAAATGCCTGACTTGTGGTCTGTCAGATCTTAGTATAAAAATGTGGACGAAATTTCATCTCTTAATTATAATGTTATTTCTCACAGATGGAACAACCTGGGAGAACGTATCCGTTCCTTGCTGGCCTGGATAACCTCCATGGAGGCCAAACTCACCTCCACCAGAGACTTGCATGTAGAGGATCTGTTGGCGAAGATTGAAACGGTAGGTAGAAGGGACACAATGATGAAGATTTCCACTGTCAAAAATAGTATAGGCGATATTTAAGTTACTCTGTTTATTTGTATATCCAACCAATGTGGTAATTTTATTTTGCACATCTATTTTCAATTCATTTAATCCACAAAAAACTAATCTGAGTTATCTGTCTCTGAACTGATAAAAACGACTCAAGTAATCAACTTAAAAATATTCAGTTACAAAACTCAAAAGACAAAGTGTCAGAGGGATTCTACTCTTTGTCTCATTCTTTAAACTCAAACTGATGTCTTGCTTTTCCAGTTTGCTGTGACAAACTAAAATTTATGTGATTGCTCTCTTTTTTCTTTTTTTTTTCAAATAAAATATTTTACACTCTTGTTTTGTTGTGATGTGCTACAGGAATACAAAGATGAAATGTCTGAGAAGGAACAAGAGAAGAACGACATTGCCTTCCACGGCCAGATGTTGATGAGGATGAGTAGTGAGATACGAGCCTCTGACATGGAACAGAAGCTGCTGAGAGTGGAAGACAAATGGGACCACCTCAAGGCTGTCATGGACTTCAGGTAGGCGTGATCAAGTTGTTTTGTTATCCTATGCCTATGCACTCAGCTCCATGCCGAGTCTTAAATGGTGAATGAGGTAGACGCCCCAAGCATAAACCACCTCTAACCAAACACAGAGCTGGGAAATACTATGGGTCAAGAACTACGTCAAGCAGGGGATCAGCCCACTGTGCCTGTCCTTGAATAGTGTGATTTAAGTCAATTAGCGACAGCTCAAATTTAGTTCTTTTGGTTCTTAAAAGACAATAATGTAGGCTATGAGTTTTGTAACTTTTAATTTTGTTTTTATTTTTTGCCTTTTTGTTCATTGTTTTTAACTTTATTTAATTCATTCATTCATTTGCCCAGACATCGCAAGCTTCAAGAGACGGTTCTGGCCGTGAAGCAGCTTGACGTGAGCATGAAGAACCTGTCCCAGTGGCTGGCCAAGATGGAGCACGAATTGTCCTCGGCCATCTCCTATAGTGACAGCAATGTGAGGGAGATACAGACCAAGCTACACCATACGCAGGTAAGCTTAGTCATCAGCCTAGTGGTCAGGCTATCTACCTGGTGATTGAAGAATCCAGGGTTCAAATACGGCATTGAGTCCTTTTTTGCAGAATTTTTCTTATCCTATCGGAGATGGATGTAAATTTCATATGTACCCTAGGCAATGTCTTTGTCCAAGAAATTGTATACTCGCCTAACTGGCCACCTGTTTTGTCTGTTGTATTACATGTTTTGCCAGGGATGAATGGATTATCATTGGCAGATTATTATCTTGCCTTGTTGCTCTTCTTTTTTCAAACAAACACATTTAACACTACTGTCGTATTTTGTAACCCACCATGACAGGAAGTCCAACAAGACATAGAGCAGCACAGCGCCGGCGTGTCAGCCGTGTTGAATTTGTGTGAGGTGTTGCTACACGATGCGGATGCTTGCCCCACAGAGATTGAATTCAACGCCCTACAACACGCCATGAAAAACTTGGAGAAGAGATGGAGAAACATCTGTGCTCTCTCTCCACAGAGAAGAACTCGGTAAGCAAGGAAACACTAGCAGGAGAGGGCACCAGCTCTTTCTAAATACTTAATGGGGATTTTTCGAGACAGTTAGAACCCCACCTTTCTCAGAAATAATGAATTTAGATAAATGTGACATCATTCTATGTACAAAGCAGTTCATGACCCGTCATTATTTGTTATGTTGTTAATTGTTATGGGATCTCCGTGAAAAGCGCTATATAAGAATACTTATGTTACGGTAAATTATGATGATAACTATCATGCCGTCTTAAGTATAATAGCAATCAAATTTATTCGTATCTTTTTCTCCTTCTGCATTCAAAATTTTCTGTTTTATCTTACCAAGTCCTTGTCAGAGTATCTTGTATATCAAGGCCTCAAGGCTGGTGTTATTAGTTGCATACATTTTAATTGTTTCTATTTCTTTTCCAGTGTGGAGGAGACTTGGCAGTTGTGGGAGCTTTTCCGAGAAGATTGTCACAAATTCTCTGATTGGCTTACCCAGGCTGAGAAGGAAGTGAGAGACTCCGAAACAGACACCTCAAACTTAACATTGGCCAAAGAGGAGATCAAGAAATACGAGGTAGGCTCTAGTTTGGTCAAAGGTAGTTATTGGTACCTCGACCTCATCCACTATTTAAGACTGTGTATGGAGCTGGGTGTGGACACTGCAAAAGTGGTGTAAGGCACAGGACAACAAAACAAATTATTAGGGTAGCTTGAGGATAGTGCTTGTTTCTTATCCGTTAACCCTATCATCTTGTTTTATTTCCTCACACCACTTGACCGTAATATATTATCTCAATGTGCTCCCTCCACACAAACAAACAAAACTGGACTGTTTTCTTTGAGTTTTTGTTGTTGTTATTGTCATGGAGTGTTTTCTCAATCACCTGCTTGCCATTAGTTCTAGATCCATAGTTTCTCCCAACTCTGTGTTTTCTCAACACTCATTATTGTGGCATCTACTATCTTATCTCCATTTGAGACTGAACGTGATATAATGTTGTATAAGGCAAAGGATAACGTAACAAAACAAAACTTGATCCTCGAATGGCTTGACAGTTACAGTAGACATTGACATTGGTTCTTTGCTTTTCCCAGAATCTGCAGCGGAAGGTGCATGACCAGCTGTCTATGCTTGAGCACATCAACCGTCAGTACCGCCACCTGGCTAAGGAAGGTCGTACCAGTACCGACGGCTCTCTCAAGGTCATGATGACTGACCTCAACAACCGATGGGATGCCCTGCAGCTCAGGGTCACAGAGGTCAGGAGCTATTCTTACTGGATTGTGTTTGCTATAAAAGAATATTGTTACAGATTTGCTAACCATCTCTGACTTTTAGGGACTATCCGTAATTTGGGTTTCTACTGAGAGAGTTTTTTAAAATTAATTCTAGAGATAAAGAGTAAAGAAACTGGAAATTGGGAACCTTTGTATTTCTTATATCCCCGAGTTAGACGGATCGATGTTCAATGAATAGTGGATATAATATAAGTGTCTTTGAATATCAATGATTCTATTCCACAACTTTTGATCAAACCTGTAATGATTGCGAGTTTTAACTTATACACATCTCAATCAATGTATTATTCTGTTGTTCTGTCTGTCCCTTAGATCATGAAGAAGCTGCGTCACTGTGCCAGTATCCGTGGCGACTTTGAGTCGACCTACTCGTCCCTCATGACCTGGCTCACCGAGATTGACATGACCTTGACCAGCCTCGACTTTGCCGACAATCTGGACCTGGAGGGCAAACTCACGGAAATACAGGTAGGTGTCGGGGATTGTAATATCAAGTGGAATTAACCCCTTGCACTTTAAAACTTGATAGAAAAAACTTAGTGTCAGATGTGCATTATGTTTTCCATGAGCTGTAAAAGTTATAAGCAATCGACCTTGATCGCATAATTGAAATCAAAGCCTTAAAAATCACAGCTCAGCAAAGAATTCTATCCATTTCATTGCATCACCAATAGGAGAAATACAAACTTGTTTTGTTTTCTTATCCTTTGCCTTTTACTGCTTTTGCAGTGTCGGCATCCTGTTCCATCTCAAATGGTGAATGAGGTAGATGCACCAAATAACCCGGAAATTAAAACTACCTAGCTAAATAAAATCTCATTTTCCCTTTTTCCTTTTTGTGTCTTCAGGAAATTGAGAATGACTTCCAGACGAGACGTCACCGCATCTCCTACCTGGACCAGGCAGCCGTGTACCTGATGCAGAAAGGAGACAGTCAGGACGCCCTGATGGTCCAACAGAAGCTGGAAGACTTCAGGGCCTTCTCCAAGTCTGTCCAGGAACGGGTGGTGACCACCAGACTACGCTTGGACCGAATGCTGGTGGCTGAGGTGAGTACACTGAGGACATAGCTTTTGGTTTGTTTTGTTATCCTTTGCCTTATACCGCTTTTGCAGTGTCGGCACCAAGCTCCATGTTCAGTCTTAAATGGTGAATGTGTTGAGGTAGATGCCTCAGTAGCCACCTTTGAAAAACACACAGAGCTGGGGATTTAAATACTATGGATCAAGAACTATGGAAAGCAGGTGATCTGCCTCCAGTCTGGAGCTTTTTACATTGGTTCTAAAGATGTCTGCCGAGTTTAACATAAGTACATAAATTCCATTCTGTAGCTTATAACTCAAAGCTGAAGAGGACGCAAATTTGTCATCTCTATCTGTATTCTTTCCTTAGTAAATGCTTTAATTTTGATGTCGCTAAACTCATCCTCTAATTTCAGACGGATAAGAAAGAAGAAGCTTTACGCTCCACCACGGCAGCAGAGGACCGGCTAAGAGAGATGAGGCAATCCCAGGCAGCCGCCACTCTAGAGAGGCAAACAGCTGAGCTGGAGGCGTATTTGGATACGTCTCCCCCGGAGTCTCCACCCGTCATGCGAAGACCGGACGCCTCCCCGAGTCGTGTCGCTATGTCGGCCGCACATAGGACGGGATCCCCTGTGAGAAGAGCCGGTGCCCACGTACCCAGATCCAGGTCCCCGTCCCCCCTCAGAGCGAGCTCTCCTATCCGAAGATCATTTTCCCCAGTCAGACAAATATCGGCGAGTCGAACGTCTCGATCTCCCTCCCGCATGACTGTGGACTTCACGGATGCCAGAGATGGAAGAGGTGAGAATTTCATGCAGTTCAAATGTGTATATAGGCTTGTCATTTTTACTGGAGATATTCTTATTTGTAGCGAAAGTTTTGTCATTAGTTTGCAATGTTGATTAAAAGGATTGCTTTTCTAGAAATATTTTTTCAGATCTTATTCTAAGAAGATTCCGAATATATAAAAGTTAAATCGATTTTTGAAACCAAGAGATAAGTTTCATACCTAAGGAAAGATACGGAGTGCCACAAAGTGGGACTCGAAATCTAAGTTATTCAAGTCTCCATGCAATGCTTTAACCACTCGGCCACCTCGCCTCAGAGTATCATATATAATCAAAGTATTTTTTTTTTCACCCTTTCTCATCTCTCAGGCTCGCCCGTTTCATCGTCCCCACGGCTGGACATCTCCCAGCGAGAGAAGTCGGCCAAGATGGACATCCTGATGGAGCAGCTGGTGGAGTCCCTGGACGAGGCCAATGTCAAACTGGCCCGCATGGAGAAGACCATGGCCAACCGAAGGCCCTTAACGGACCAATCCGTAAGGCTGGAAATAAGATACTCATCTAAAAATTGTCAACATTTTTTATTCAACTTGTTCATTTGCAGCGCTGCTCTGTGGCTGATGTGCAGGTTGTTCCGGCCTTTTTTCAGAATTGAACCCAAAATGACAATGAGTCCATTGGGACAACAAAGGAAATGTTATTTCTATTTTTATTTTATTTATTTTGACATACTTTTGACTACCGAAACAGTTACATTTTTACACCTATCTCGTAAACCTGTTGGGGAATGAAAAAACTCTCTTGTTATTGCTATTGTTTAAGTAAACCTTGATTTTGTTTAAAGATGTTTATTTGAAGAAATGTCTTGTTTTCACTTTAACAGACAAGGCAATTGGTGGACTGTGAGACAGCCGTCGATTCTGTGCGAAGACTTGACAGACTTCTGAAGACAGAAACAGGTGCTATGACCATTGCAACTGCCGACTCTCAGGTCAAAGGTGAGCTTCTATATCCGCCGCACAGAATTCTTTCCATTTTTTATATACCATAGTATACCATAGGTAATCATTATACTTATAAGAACAATTTTCTTCAAATAGATAAGTATAGTCAATAGGAGTTCTTGTCAAATGCAAGAACGACTATTGTTTCAAACAAATCATTACAGTTCTGATTTAAGATATTTTTACAATCCAAGTGGACTGAGATGACATTAGTTTTTGTTTCCACATCACTATGTTCATAGGGATGTAGCATGTTTCAAATTATATTTTGATTTGCCATTTACACCCCTTTATGTAACAGTATCATTAGTTTTGTACACTGCAATGAAAGAGAGGAAAAATAAACGTACTTTTAAAACAACATGCCTCCCTTTACTTTGTTGAAACCAACCGTCCCATGCCTCTCTTTCTCCAGCTGTGCTAGAGCGGTGGAATCGTCTTCACAAGCGAGCCGCTGACCAGGATGTACGTCTGTCCCAGGAACACCAGGACCGGCTCCAATTCACCAACGACCTCGACTGCATGCTGGCCTGGCTCGGGGAAGCGGAAGCTCTTCAGTCCACGCACCGCTCTCTTCCTGTCGACGTGGCCCAATTAGACCACATTGTTCGGCAATACAAGGTCTGGCGGAAATGATTATTTTGTCCCTCAATCATGTACTCTTCTATCTCTCTCTTTCTTACTGACACACACACACACAAAATCTATTTCACTATATGTACCTACTGCTTTCTTACACACACACACACACACACACACACACACATACACACACACACACACACACACACACACACTCTCTAGAACTCGGTCTGGATTGTACATATTTGCAGAAAATAATTTCCTGTTTCATTCCATCCTTATTATAAGAACAAAGGTTGAAAACATACTTTATGATTATTGTGAAGACAATTTGGATCTGTCATTGAATATACCACCTTAATTTACTTACATTTTTTTATTTAATTCTAATTTTCCACAGGATTTCCTAGTCCAACTGGAGGCTAAGAAGCCGACCATTCTGTCCATCAACCTTCTCAGTCGTAACCACCTCGGCTCCAAATCCGAAGACACTCGACATCTCAAAGCCAGATTGAACGACATGAACCAGCGATGGGACATGGTGCTAGATAGGGCCTCTGACATTCAACAAAACCTACAGGTAGGGGCGGTGTGTGTTGTATATTTTTGATGGATTTATGGGATAAGATAGGACATAATTTGGTGTTACCTATAAAAAGTGGACGTATTTAACAAAGGAAATTGCCTGATATGATGATTTAGTTTGAATGCTGCATAGCTTTTTACTTGATCTTTTCAATACATTTTTTAAAAGATTTAGATAAAGGATTAGAATTCAATGTCTTCTAGTTGGAGATCATTGAAGCAAACTTGCCTCTTAGTAGATAATAAGAAAATAGATGCAATTATAGATAGCTAGTGTGTGTGTATGTGATATCAACATCTTGATTGATTTCCCCTTCTCTCCATCATTCCCCATCCGCTGTCATCCCCAGCTGGCCTTGATCCAATGCCACGAGTTCCACCAATCCATCAACGACTACGAGGTGTGGTCAGAAGCCATTGAGGTCAAAGTCCACCAGTGTGAACCCCTCAATCTCAACGCAGACCACGCAAGCCTACGAGCCAAATATGCCAAGTTGTCTGTAAGTACTCCAATTGTAACAACTTAGGTTATATCATGGGTTATGCCAGCGACACATTGTGGTATTGTGAAGCTCTTAAAGCATGATGAAAACTGTGGATAAGTGCTATATAAATTCTATAATTTGATTTGATTTAACTATCATTTTATCATTGATTTTCCTAACTGTTATGGACTTAGGAGTATAATGGAATGTGTCAATGACTTTATTTTTAGATAAAAATTTGATTACCGATATATTAAAAATCCAAGTATAACCGTTTTGAATAAACAGAGAACCATCAAATGAACTAACTATAATGAACCGAGTGAGAGAAGATGATAGATAACCCTGTATCCACTAACTGCCTGTCACTGTCATCATCCCCAGGAGCTTCACAAGGAGCTTCAGCGTAACCAGCCCAAGGTGCAGTCCCTGAAGGACACAGTGGACCAGCTGCTCATCAGTGCCGAGTCCCCCGAGATGCTCACGGCCAGAGACAAGGCCCACATCATCAACAACCGCGTGAGGTCCCTCCTTCACCTCACATCGGCCTACGTGTCTAGTCTGGAGAAACGACTGCGGACGGCAACCCCGTCCAAGTCCAAGTCGAAGCAAGGAGGAAGTGCCGTGAGTCTACTACTAACTACTGATTGTGTTGTAACGCTTTCATGTGATAATTGATGAGTCTAGAGAGAGAGAGAGAGAGAGAGAGAGAGAGAGAGAGAGAGAGA
>JAUEKX010425496.1:0-12976 GCA_031834005.1 Dendronotus venustus
CTAATTAAATCCCACTTTTCAATGCAGAGGGTAGCCGGCCTCTACTAACTGTGACAATTTTATGGTCTATATTGTCACAGCCCTGGCTTTATCTTTTGATTAAGTGAAACTTTACAGTTGTTTAACTGTGCTTCTTTGGTCCTGAAATGATCAGCTTTTACAAAAAAGAAGAAAAAGAAAAGCGTAAAAAATAAAGCTCGATCGACTGAGTGCTATTGATTAAACAATTTGACATTGACATTATCTACATGGCTGACTTTTTTATATAAAAGGACTCACAGATGCCAAAGAAAATTTGTTTATTTATTTGATATATCGAAATGAAGTAATTGATCTAAAAAATCACTTTCTAAAAATGTCTGCATCAAAGGTTATTGCCATTTAAATTTTGCAGATTATGAGCAAACCTATCCGTATCAAATGCGAAATCCAGTGTTGCAGGCTACCTTCAATGGTAACGTGCGGATATTAGCCTCGGTTCGTAAACTCCTCTACAGTTATATTTAGAAGTAGCAAAACGTCTAGCCTATGGATCGAGGTGAACAAAATGTCGAATGGTTGACTTGCTTGAAACTTTGAATGGCGAAATCTTTGGATTTAGATATTTTTCGGAAGAAATATTTTACAAGTGTTGTTCTATTTTTGGGTTTCTTTATATTTCTTAAATAAACCAAATAAGAACAATTTTGCATGGCTGAATCCTAATTTATCCGGATCTATTAGATTGTTAAACTGTAATAATCTGGTCCTGGAATTGTCTTTGTTTACAAAAAAAGGCGGGAATAATAAAACGAAGAGAGTAAACAAACGTCAAGTAATTGTTACCAAAACATAGAGTGACGATTCATGACATTACAAAGAGTTTGATTACTTCCTGATGCGGAAGTATTGTTAAGGTAAAATGATTAACATTTTCAAAATGCAATTAAGAGAGAAAGAAAGAAAAAAAATAAGAACATATAACGCAACACAAAATGTAAATAAACTCTGAGTGATTAAACCAACCCAAACGAGAAAAAAAATTTCTCGTCAATTTCACGTTTGCACTAATCGGTAGGCGTTTTGGGAAAACTGTTTCGAAACATTTTCTTACTGATGTTAATTACAGCAGACACGAAATCATCACCTTATGTAACGCGGCTCGCGTAATTATCAGGGTGTAATAAATACAATCGGTCACATTTATTCACTCAATAGGAATGAGATGGTGGCATCTGCGGGCAGTGTCTAATGATGTGATGCGATTACATGGCCAGATAGTTAGGGATAAAGATCTAATTTAGACTGTTATATCCATACTTTCGAAAACCTTTTTTCTTCTTGTAAAATCTGCTTGTAATATAGCTTTGTTTTGGTTGGGTTTATTTTGTGATTTGTTTTTCGTCACCGGCAAAAAAGGCTTTTTTTTATAGCCAAATGGGAACTCGAGGTCATAAAGATAGGAAGAAAAGTTTAAAAGACCAAAAGAGATTTTTCAATAAAAATAAAGAAATGATTGTTTTTCTCATAATTGGTTGTGTATATGTAAAATGAAAAAGAACATCGAGAAAAACATAACGGAAGAAGATTTAATTATTGTAGATGATCCATTTTATTGTTTCGAACGTCCGTTTAAGAAACGATTAATTTTTTAAACAACGTCACACATTCAAACTAGAGAGATGAAAGAGGAAAAGGATTTTCTTTCTTTTATATAGGAAGCTAAATGGTTACAAACTAAACAGTTCTTAATGTTTGCTTGCTTGTTTTCAGAGGAAAGTTGAAGAATAAATTTTTAAAGAAGAAGAAATACATCTCATATATGCTGAAAATGAAACAAATTAAATACTTTTTTCTTTTGTCTGTCTTCTTGGAATTGAAAGGTGAGGAATTATGTTAGTTTGCTGTGATTTTCTTTTGTTATTATTTCTTTTTTGATACTTTATTCGTACTAATTTTCGTACATAAAAATGGTTGAATATAAAAGATGCGAGACAAATGAATAAAGTGCAGAAGGGGTGTGCGCGAAAGTAGAACCTGTAAAAATCAATGTTAGATTTTTTTCTCTGGAATTTAAAATCACTTCATTGATTTATTTAGCAAATTAAGCAAATTATTTCTTAAAAATGACCAATGTGAAAAAAAAAATAATAGGTATGAGGCTCGCCACAATCTCTATTGTTTTGTGTTTTGAATTTATGAATTTTCAACTGATCTGGTCAATTCCTCCCTCAAATTTGTTCCAAATATTTTGATAATTACTACTGGTGTACCAATATTCATTTCTTGGACTTTTACTGTTCATAGCAAATAAAGTGTACTTTTTTTATCTTGAAATCTCATAATACTTTTCGAATTAACTCTGATTACACAATGTAATGTCTATTCAACACTTTCACTGCCAATATCTGCGAATAGTCTGAGAATCACTATCAGGCTATCGCTATGAGATCCCTAATACGCTCCTGCAAAATGGCAGAATCAAAGGTTCTCAAGGGACCCGTTAATAAAGAAATAACAAGTTTAAATAAAGATAATAAAAGAAAAAGCGACCGTTTATTGGCCGAGCTCAATATCTTATCGTACTGTATTCCATATCGACCTCAAATCGCAAAAACAGTCATTCCATTAAAACTAAAAGTTTCTTACGAATCTTCTCCACAGTTCCAACAGTAGCCACTACAGAATCATCAGAATTGCCAAGAATCACCAAACAACATATCTTAAAAGCTGGTCGGGATTTCGCTCAAATTACGTGGTCGTACGAACCCAGCCCAGATAGCAAGTACAACTACGAGATTCAAATCATCTACAAGGTGCATAGCCTGTTAGAGCGACGTGTAGAGTTTAAAGAGCTCGCAAAGAAGGGAGAGACCGAGGTCACACTCACTAAATTAAGATCTGGTACACCCTATGAAATCTATTTACACACAAAATTCGAGGATAAAGAAACAAAATTGGAAGGAAAATGGACCACAGCGCTGATCGTGCAAACAAGTAAGTATATTCATAGGATTTGATTGGTTAAAATTAATATTCATGTAAAAAAAAAAGACATAATTCGAAACTCGTTAAAATGTAAACTCTGTCGACAACAAACTTTAGTCAATAAAAAAGTTATCGACCTGAATAAAACTTACAATCTATACAATAAGCATTTCGGCTTATTATCCAATCAAATTGTAGTATTTCCTTGTTATTAAGTCATCTTTTGGTAAATAATTAGAAGCAAAATCTTCTTTTTAACAGCTGGACCAAGGCCACCACGAAGATTTCACATTCAGGATATCACCGATAAAACAGCCACCTTGGTGTGGAGTCCTCCAATAGACTATCAACCGCATGATTACGTCATAACAATACGTAATAATGATAATAAAGAGGAAATAGAGTATCCGGCTGTCGCTCATCCCGGTACAGAGTTTGTGGTATGGTATCTGAAGCAGAACACCCCGTACACGGCTTTCCTCGCCTCAAGAAGGGGCAAAGTTAAAAGCACAAATATGAGTATTGGATTTCGAACAGGTGTGTAATTTTTCTTTTCTTTTTGTTACTTTCCTCTTTTCACTTTTACTTTATTGCCCAGTGTTTTGTGTTTCTCGTCTATAACTGAAATCTAAATTGCTTAGTTACATTTTTTACGACTGCAAACGCATTCTTTTCAACAGATTCACCTTCGATACTTACAACACGTGTCGAACAAATAACGGCGACGTCTGCTGTTGTGCGTTGGGAGACACAATTAAAACGAATAAATATCGCGCGATACGACGTACAACTCCGCGATACAACCATCGAAAACGAGAAGGAGAGCTTAAAAATCTACAAGACCAATTCAAATCAAGAAGTTCGTTTGCTAAGTATAACCGATTTGAAGGTGGCGACACGGTATGGATATCGTGTCCGCTCGGTGTATCGACAGAATGGCGGACGTGGCGAATGGTCGAGTATGCAATATTTTGTCACCAAATCACCAGGTATTTACATCTTGATCTGTCTATTCTATTTCTTCTTCGTACCAATATGTATCATTAGATGTTTTTGCAGCGAAATCTAATCGACTATCGGGGGAAATAAAGGCTTCAAACAAAAAGTATTTCCCTTTGTTATTTTTGCGTATAACTTCGCCATCTTCTTGATAAATAAAATAAAAACATATTGGCAAGAAGCTTTTCAGCTTAGATATATCATTTCTTACAATTTGCAGTAAAAAACTTTTTAGAGACGAGAAATATACATATATATTAAGCAAGTTTGTAGCTGACGATCGCGTGAAGCCGAAAAGCTTCTTACAAATATGGTTTTCTTTCACTTCCTTATTGCTTACAAAGTATTTACTTCCATAGGCGAACCGGAATCCCCGAACGGCGGTAAAATTACACAAGTCGGTCATACATCGGCACGATACACATGGGACAGTCCGACCTACCAATACGGTATACGGTCCTACCAAATTGAATACGGTATTTGGAAATTGAGGCCGGAACCCCTCCAAAACACTAGTGACTCATCCGCAAGTTATTTATTGGGCAATTTGGAGTCCGGTACTGAATATATCATCCGTGTGAGAGCGATCACAGAGCATAATGTTCTCGGAAAATGGTCAACGAAAACATCCTTTGTAACAGGTAAGTAGCGCAACGATCGCAACGAACGCAAATTAAAGCAAGAGTACAGCCCTTAAAATTATTATGACACGATAAAACTTTCTATGATTCCTAAAATACTTGAGTATAATCAAAATATCTCTCTTTTCTGCAATGAAGCGGTATACAAAAAGACCCGTATGCAATACCTGGACACAAATAATACACAAATGAATTAGCCCCTGCTCGGTATCAGTGAAGAGAGTTCAAACAAAGGCTATAGGCTATAATGATTAAAATTATCATCCACATCAACTTGTCAGCATATGACGTTAGAAAGACGTTAAAAAGACGTTGTATAGACGTTGTTTTAATGTTGGTGATCTTTATTTTTTTATTTCAGGAGGGTCGCGCCCCGTGTCCAGCCTCTCCATAACTGAGATTACCACGAAGACAGCACGAATCAGTTGGACACTATACTCGAACACGTCAGCTGATGAAATTACCATTAAACTCATACAGAATACTGCATCACAAACTGAGAAGACGTTCACAGTGGCGGGCAATATAACCAGTTACGTGGTCGAAGACCTACCGCCCGTTACGCCCTACCGTGTCCAAGTTAAAGTGGTTTCGGGTGGTAAGGTCAGCTCTGCAAAGACACATGGCTTCATGACAGATGCAACACTTGGTGAGTTTAAACTTTAAAAAAGAATTCTTGATTTCAGGAAAATAATTGTAATACAAAAAGTAGATGCAAAAGTATAATTTCAGAAATACGCAAACGTTTTAGGATTTAAAGAAAATCGAGGAGAAAATTTACGTATTTCTGAGTTTTATAGCTATCCATCAATCCTTTCATTCATTTAACCATTGGCCTATATATACTACTGTTTGATCATAACCACCAGTGTAGGTAGAGCAAAATCAAGTAGACACTTGAAAATACTTAAAATCAGACAATATTTCTACAAAATTGGGGATAGTTTTGCCGAAATGGGGATCATCACGCTCTTGGTGAAAAGGCAACACACAAAAACGAAAGTAAAACAACCATCTAATTATTAAAGATTCCATTTTTAGACATGTATACGAAAGCACCAACCAACCCAAGCATCCCGAAACGAGACCTTTCACAATCTCAAGACACTATCTTATACGAGTTCGATAAAATACTCCCGGTCTCCATCGTCAAGTATTACGTCATCAAGATACAGGGGTTTACCACTCCCAATGTGCCTTTCATAAGAACACAAGAGCACTCCCCCACGGATGGAATTCGTCAACGTGTACAGATAAAGAATTTACAGTCAGGTTATAAATACCTAGTAAAGGCTGTCGGTGTGTTGCTCGATGACAAACAAGGCAAATGGTCGATTGGAACAGCTGTCGTTGTTAGTAAGTTTCAGACACAACTTTCCTTACATAACAAATAACAAAACTGAAAAATACACGAATGGTACAAGATCGACTTCTAGTCGCGCGTACATACGATATGATACACGCGAAATAACATCACTCAATGAAATCTTGAATAACTAAAAGGCAGTCTTATTTATAATTTTTATAGTCTTTATTTTTACAAGAACTTGCATTTCATAGCGTACATTGGTCCCTTATTCTAGACGATTGTAAAATTATTTTCACTATTTTTTTCTGTGAGAAAGTAACAATTAAACTCTATTTATCCCTTTTCCTTTTCACAGGCGGACCCAGGCCAGTGAAGGCTATTGGCATGAAGAAAATCACCGACAAAGATGTTACCGTTAACTGGGAGTCAGGCTACGAACAAAGTCATTCCGACTTCTCCAAGCAACAATACATAGTGAAACTTTCAGAATTTCAGAAGGATGACAGTTTAAAAGAGATCGCTAAAATCCAAGTGCATGCACCAAAACAAGAACACGCCTTTGATTCAAAACTGGAAGCATTGAAACGCTATCAAGTGGAAATTGTGACCTTAATTCAAGGAATGTCACCTGCTACATCAACGCCCTTCAAAAGAGGATTCAAGGCTGATTCAGGTAGGCTAGAAACTATGGTTAGTTTAAATGTTCTCCTAATCAGATTTCTGTCAAATTATTTCCCTTCAAAAATGAACTACAAATGTTTTGAGATACAATACTCCATATAGTTTTCTAGGGATTACTTTGATGCAAATCAAAGAGAGAAATGTATATTTTACTAATAAATGTTTTATCTGCACTGGGATTATAAAGGTATAAATGTGCTTATTATAGATTCTCTAAAAACACCAACAGTAAATCGAGTTAGCCGTGATGGTAACTCCATCACCTTCATTTGGAACCTTGTCGCTGGTCGCACTGACATCGCTCACTACGAAGTCGAACTGGACGGACTGACGAAGACTTCAGTAGAGAAGTACACGACTAAGGATGGCTCCGTCGATCGCTATACATTCGAGAATTTGAACGAGGAGGAGATTTACATTGCAAAAGTTAGAGCAGTTGATCATTCTGGTGAAATGAGCGATTGGTTAAGTAAAACTTTCTCCTTGAGAAACGGTAAGTAGAAATAACCTGACAAATACTTATCAACGTCACATTAAATGCAACAGGAATTGAAAGGAATATTAAACGTATTTTTCAAACTAATTACACAAGTATGAATATTCTTTAACCTTTTAAGTACCAGTCCCCTTTGGGAAAAATGCTGTTTTTAAGATTGAAAATTCAGTTCAAAATTTCATATCAGCGGTGTTTGTCTAAACTAAATATGTTTTTTTATCATTCGACAGGAAATTTAATTCTCTTTCATATGAGCCTGAATCATCGGCCTTTATTTTAAAGGAGTCAAAAGTTACGGCATCGAGAAGCAGGCATGGTATTTTGAACTTAGGCAGTTAAAGGGTTAAGTCCTAAAAAATATACACGTTGTTTGAGCATAAGGAACAAAAGGACAGACAGAAAGATTTGAAAATTTTAAATAAAAAAACATTTTCTTCTTTTCTTTTCCAAAGGTTTAATCAACCACATAAACAACATAAAAACTGTGAAAATCAGCAGCAACACTGCAACACTAACATGGGAAGTTCCATACGCCGTCGACCTCAAAATGTACGAGATTGAAATATCCGACGAGAATGGTAAAGACACTAAAATATTAACAACGCAAGTTTTGACGAGTACATTTAAAGTCGAAGATCTTCATCGAGGAACCACCTATAAATATCGCGTGAGAGCTGTTGGGGAGAACGAAAATAAGAAAGGTCCATGGTCGAAATACTACAATTTCACTACAGGTATGTTTAAGAGTTATGCCAAGTATATACCGAGCCGATATGGGACGTTAAAATAACGTTGTTTCAACGTAGTTATGGGTTACATTTACCTCTTTTTGATATTAATTTTAAAACTAGATACATGTATATACATATTTGCTTTGTTTACAATCTACAATCTGTGGTATATTATTCCCAAAGAACCATTTATCTTTGCCGAATTGAGTTAAGAAAATTAGTTTGAGTTACCTTATTCGCTCCAAAAGAAGAGTACAATTATTACACGCAATTATTAAACATGTGCGATACAAATAGTTAGATTTTTAGAATTGAAAATATGTAAAAATTTCTAATTGCACAAAATGCTGACAAAATATTTCTTGTAACAATTATTTTACGCGAACATGAAAGTGCACGAAATTCTACATAATTCTTATTGCTCTCGTGCAACGTTTTATGAACGTTTTATGAACGTTCATATGACGTCGTAATAACAAATTTCGTCGTTTTAATATCCTTGAACTTCATTCGCTTCTCTTTTTTATTTAGCTGAATCATCAGAAAGCAGTTCCTTCACACCAGGAGTTATTGCTGGTATCGTCATTGCTGGTATCATCATCATCATTCTATTAATCATCTGCGCCCGAGTCTGTACGAGGCGTTCGAAAAACCCGAAGGCATTCAACATGACATTCTCAAGGAAAGATGATGCAATCCATCAGATTTCTTAAAGCTGCAGATTTTTAATTTCTTTTCTTGAGCGCGGCTTTATTTCTTTCGCTTAAGAAAATACTGTCTAGCAAAATTGTTAACTTTGCTATGCGTGCTGAATGAAAATTCTACTCTAAACCGCTAGTGGATCTAGATAACAGACAACATCGGCGAAGGAGAGTGACAAGACAATTATAATGTAGTGTCTCTTAAAGTGATAACCATTCTTCTGCTCTCCGTCATATGTTTTTTTAGAACTACTTCCTAAGGCTCGGTTCTAATTACCCAGTAATGCCCTGCATGAAAAAGATTTAGAAAATTAAAAAATAATAATGTTCTTCCTCTCCAATCTCCGACACAGATCATATGTTACGATGCAAATGGTTGTTTAGGATAATCTCGTTAGCTCTAAAGTTCTCGTTTGAGGTGCCACAAACCTTATTTTCTAAATTCCCCGATTTAACTAGTCCTGTTTTATTTCCTAAAGTATTTTTATAATTTTGTAGTTAGCGAACTGTTTAAATATTAATTTTTATGTCCTTGTCTTATTTGTCAATGATCAATTTTATACAATACAATTTATTTTTTTGTAAGTTTTAGATATTCATATTTAAAAAAAAAGAAGCTAATTAAATTTCTACTAAACCAAAATTGTCTAATATAATTAATTACATTTTGGTTGAGTTGACCACAGGAGCCGTTAATTCGTAAGCGACCCGATTACGTGAAAATATATGCTTTTAAATTTGACTCTTTTAGCTTAAGAAAATTACTGTCTAGGAATTTTTTGATAAAAAACATCGGCGAAGGAGAGTGAAAAGACAATTATATTGTAGTGTTTCTTAAAATCATATTTGTCTTTTACATATGTATTTGCAAGCCTTCTTAAACAACTTCATTAAGTTCGTCTAATTACCAAGCAACCCCCAGCCTGGAAAGATGTTTCGTTTCCAAACCCAATTCTTAAAGCCATACGATTCATCGGAATTTTTTCTCGTTTTATTTTGAAATGTTCGATATCGCCCGAAAGCAGTGAGAAACTTTGGCTATTAATCTCAAATCACCTTCAAAATTACTAGTAAGAATAGCAACGAGTAAAAAAGACTTTCTGGTATTTATAAATGATTTTCTGTGCTACTAAGACACCTTCTGTGTATTAACCCTTTAAAGATTCACGTGGTATACATCGCGATATCTGATTGGCTAACGCTATTTTATTACGGTAATACCAAATAAGGATGACCTACTCAACAACGATGACGAGATACGATAAAAAACAAAGGAAGAAAACTATTAAAATTCCATACTCCAGTAATATCAGACTTTATAATGACACGGATGGATGAACACTGGAAATAGTAATGCAGTCTACTAAATCATTCACAGGGAAGCTACCTTCATAAAAAAAAACATTTCAAAAATGTTTTTGAACAATGACTTTCATAAGGACATGGACCAGCAAGTTTGGTCAATTAGGATACCAGCTGTTAACGAAAAAATAAATAACACACACAAACAGTAGTCAGCGCAGTTCATAATTCTGGCCTATTAATAGAATTACTGGCTAAGTAATGAAATAGAAACCTAGATTAGCGAGATGATGATTGAGTAGCTCTCTCACTATAAAAGGCTTCAGTTTTGAGTGAAAAAAAGAGGATAACCTCACATATATTGTTATCTTCAGATGCAACAACCAATAAATCTAATTCTTCAACAAACAACAATTTCATAATGGCAATGTTCACTTGTGCATGAATAGAAGAAGGCTAAAATGACAAAAAAATTAGGATTTTAAAATATTATTATATATTTTTGAAATATTATTATCGTTATTTTTAATTATTTAGGATTTCTTCAGTACTTAGAGACACTGCTATCAATGAAGACCCTGTCTTATTGCACAACACTAAGTCATAGTTACACAACACTATGTCATAGTTGCACAACACTAAGTCATAGTTGCACAACACTAAGGCATAGTTGCACAACACTAAGTCACAGTTACACAACACTGTCATAGTTGCACAACACTAAGTCATAGTTACACAACACTATGTCACAGTTCCACAACTCTAAGTCATAGTTACACAACACTGTCATAGTTGCACAACACTAAGTCATAGTTGCACAACACCTACAACCATGAATTATTTTCATATTTGCCACAAATATTCTTCACCTAATAAGGGGTACATATGATGATGTCACTATCTGTTAGTTCGAATGTAAAGAGCAACATAAGATAACACACCAAATATACACACAAAGGCTATCCAAACACCGCTGGTAATACCTTATGGACTAGCTGTTCTCTGATCTTACGCTTGTCAGTAGTAGCCCATTCGTATTGTTCGGCGATTTGTGATGTCAGCAACGCAAGGCCTTCATCTCTAGAAAAACATTCTTTACTGAAAGAAAACACACACAAAAAAAAAAAAAGTTTAACATTAATTGTAAAATGATTAACATTAATTGTAAAAAGAAATGTAAATTTTAAATGAATTCTGGCATCCTCGAAGTTGATTTTACAAACAAACAAAAAATCAAGACATGGATTTAAATTATTTCGACACCTTGGGTGTTTTCAACGGAAATGAGCCGGAAATACCTGTTTCTAGATTGTTTTGATATTTCATATTGCAAAGTGAACACAACACTCTCTTTCTTGGAAATTATTTTTATTTAACTGAGTAGAATTATGTACTTGCGAGGTGCTATGGAAATACATAATTTTTCTTTGCTTTATATTTTGATTTTTTGAAAAGTAATTTTGGGTAGTTCTACTGTTAGTTGCTTCGGCTGTTTCTTTGGTAAAATGAATCTTTATAACAAATATATTTTTATGATCCTTTTGAAAAGATAAGCAAAAATTTCATTTTTGCTTCTTTTTACCTGTACATGAAATGATTGGATTGCAACCTCTCCCATTTCATGACTTCACCAGCGCTGTCCCCACTGAAGATCAACAATGGTATCTTTGGAGCTGAAAGAAGAAAAAAATTAAAAAGATTTTTCCACAAAGCAAAATTAACCCGTTTAGCTTTAAGAGATGGAATTTTCTTGTAATTTATTTGTGACTGAACATCTTTCTCAGAGAAAAGTGAAAAATGATCTCTTTCTCTCCTAAAATATTAGAAAAGTATCGAGAAAATACATCCTTGGAAAGCCTGAAGAAGACACGAAGACATCTTACGACAATTAAAGTAGATGACTATTATAAAAGGTACTTACTATAGGTTATTGCTTCGACAGAGGTTTTGTGATGCAATACAGTGGTGCAGCCCGTTGGATTATATTTCCAAATCGAAATCTGTTTGCGGCTATCAGTTGCTATAAAATAAAGTAATTTTTTGTTTAACACAAAAGGTCACCTTAGATATTTCAGTTCAACGCCCATACAACGTCGCTCTAAAGTCACGTGCTAATGTGCACTAAAATAAAACTTCATGTATAAATAGTATTTAGACGGGTTCAAACTAACTAGAGCGCTGGAATAGAGGCTAAACCAGAAAGCATTCTCTATTACGTTGATATATGATGTAGATGATAAAAATTATGAATGATAAAATTACTACAAATCCTGAAAAACAAACATACCAACAACTTGGTTTAGATCACCAATAAACAATAACATATTCATAATGCAACTGAAAACAAAAAGTTAAATTACCAAAACATTAGCACATATTAAATTTAATTTCCTAAAATAGTCTATAGATTATAGCTTTAATTTGGGACATAAAAATCCAATAGAACCGAGAATAATTAGTATCAAATTGGAATTTAGAATATCGACATAATGCATACGGTATTCTAGTGAAGATATTTTTTGACCGCTATAATGTGTTTAGGGTGTTCTCAAACTCAAAACTAAGAGGCCTTTTTCATTCCATACATGATTCTAGTCAAGACGAAATGCAGGGGTTTATAACCAAGATATTTGTAAACTACTTACTTGTTGTTATTATTATTGTTGCTGTTATTATTGTTGTTGTTGTTATTGTTTTTGTTTTCAACATCTATGTTTTGAAACGTCCCACTAAATTCTGAAACCTGAATTGAATTGGTCTTTTATATGTCTGATACTGAATTATCAATTATCATTTCTAAAATGGTTTAATGTTTTAATCGGCAGCGCTTTAGATCATATTATGTTGGTAACATTATAAATATTTTTATTTATTTATTAAAAGAATATTAGATTCTTTTTGATAATGAGAACCTTTTCAGGTTAAGATATTCTCACAATAACTATGACTTCTACAATTATGAGTCTTGATTTTTATTCTATCTAACCTAAAACTGGGATTTATTCTAGTGATATTCTTATGCATTTCTTACATTATCACCAGATTTCGGATCAAACATAGGCACATCTGTTGTTCCAGCTGCTACCCAAATAGTCCGAATTAGTGGCACATAGCATATTCCAGTTACAGTTGTTCTACAAAGTAAAAAC
>JAUEKX010425607.1:0-16420 GCA_031834005.1 Dendronotus venustus
TCTCTCTCTCTCTCTCTCTCTCTCTCTCTCTCTCTCTCTCTCTCTCTCTCTCTCTCTCTTCTTCTTCTTCTTTTTCTCTCTCTGTCTTCTTGTCCTTTGTTCCTTCTGTATTTCTTATAATTTTCTTTAATATTGATCAAATTCTGATTTCTTGATTATTATTTTTCCTTCCCTCCACAGTGGAATTAGAAAAGCAGTTGTCGAATGCTAATACAGAGCTGGATGACCTTAGGGTAAGTCTGGTTAGTTCTAAAGGGAGAGGATAACGGTAACTATAAAGATGTTATTTTATAGTCTGTATCTCTTGACATTTCATTACTAATCCCGCAGCAGGCCAAAGCGACTTCAAAACTTTCTCTCTTTGTTATACTGTCAAGATATTTCTCTGCCTATAGTTGGATACTTGTTTGCATCTGGGTAAAGTTAAGAAAAGTATAAAGAGTCTTGCCCAAGGACTTTTACTATTGCGATTAAACTATATCTTGGAAAAGGGGTCCAAAGAAACAAAGTAATAAAAGAACAGATCTCAAAGATGGAATTGATCCTTTTTCAAACTACATTCATATAGTAGTCAATAGTAGGAGAATTCTCATTCCTTTCCACACCAAAGTCTTCATGTAGTCATTCAGTAGTGGTCATTTCAATCTCATTCGTGTCAATTTTTATAATATCCTTTCCAGGAACTGACAGCCAAACAAGACATGGAAATGAACTTTTTACGGAAGTCGATGTCCGACAAAGATGAGGAGTCACGGCAGCGGTTGAGCCTGCTGGATGCTAAAATGGTTGAATTGGAAACCTTGCGAGGTAGGTAGACGTGTTGTGTATGCCGAGAAGTATATATTCTAGACTTGATCACCCGTCATGAGCTTGAAACAGACTTAAGAGAGGCATTACAGATGCAGTAGTATTAGTATTATTTTCCCTGTATTTTGTTTGTGTGTGAATTTATTTTTGAGGTTTATTTGTTCACATCCTACTTTTCTTTAAAACTAGGTAGATGGGTTTTCAGTGCCAAAATTCTATCTGACTAAATCCATTATGTTTTTTTTCATCACATTATATATGTCGCACTCCTATGTATTCGCATTAATGATTTAGCTATGATTGTTTACAACTATTTCCCCTCTTTTTATCTCACCAGCGAAAGGAGGTGGAAGCGGAGGAGGAGGAGGAAGTGGTGGAGGAGGAGGAGGAGGAGTATCGACAGATGCATCCCAAAACAGTTCCCCAGAAAAACTACCACCCCCACCACCACCTGCAGCCCCTGCTCCCCCGCCCCCTCCCCCACCACCACCTCCACCCCCACCACCTCCTTTTGGAGGATCGGGCCCACCGCCACCACCACCCCCACCAGGCATGGGCTCAGGGCCTGGAGGTACGTCTATCAGGGGGGTTGTCTTTCTTTCTTCTTCTTGGGTTGGTCTTAGAGGGGGGTCAGGGATTGTCGGAATCGTTTAGGGATATCAGGGAGGGGTCACTACTGTATTAAGTACTTGGTCTGTCTATCAAATCAGGCACAGACGACAAAGCAATGAATGGTCCTGTCTGTGGTAGAACCTGGAATGGTTTGTCAATTAGTCGCAAAATAGCTGAAATTATGGCACTTTAATTGTAATTCTTATCATTCACTTTCTTTCTACCATTTCATCTCTTCTTTACTTTTCGATATCAGGATATTTATTTCTTATTTATTATGTCATACAAGTGGATAAAGTTTGTCATATTTTTCACAAGTGAAATAAATAGATGTATACAACTCAACAATGTCTAATTTTTCATTTATTATTGATGAACGTATTTATTCATTTCTTTTTTCTTTCTTCACACAGCCATGACCATCAAAAAGAAAATTCAGACCAAATACCGTTTGCCTATATTGAATTGGACCCCACTCAAACCACAGCAGCTCAAGGGGACCATCTTCTCAGAACTGGATGATGAAAAATTATATACTGTGAGTAACATAGAAACAGAATGGATATGTTCACCTTTGTCATGACATGATGATCGGTTGGGATTGTCTTGATATTATGGATTTACAAGACATTAGTCGCAAAGATTCTTTTAGAATGTAGCTTTTGTGAGTTTAGTACAGATTATGTGGTCTTTGTGATGAAATTTGTAGAAGGCACGATTTAACTTTACTCATTCTGTCTACTGCTTTTGAAATAATCTATCATTAACATTTATGAATTTTGCAACAAATTGAAATGAGTCCCCTTTTCTTCCCTCTAAAGGTGATTGACTTTAATGAATTTGAAGACATCTTTAGACTGGGCCCTGCAGGTCCTTTGGCAGCTAGTGAAAATGGGACCCCCAAAACACTCAAGAAAAATAAAAAGCCAGAGAACATTTCTTTACTGGAGTCCAACCGATTGCGTAATGTTGGTAAGTGGTCAATGCTGACAGTTGTAGGGGCGGCATCATCGGTGGGCTCTAGTCGAGTCGACTTGTTTCTTGTCTTCAAACTCTCAAACTACAGTGGAACCTTGGAATTGAAATGCACCAATTTTTGGTGATCTTCAATTAGTTCCCGATTAATCTAACTCTTATGATTTTAGAATGAATTTGTTTAAATTGGTACAAGTCAACCCATCGTCAGCTGAAAAGTTGATTGCCCTCTTCATGATGAAATAATCTGTTGTGACCCAATCGGATTGTGAAGCATTTCTCTTTTGTTAGGATTGCATCTGGATTGTTATAGAGATTTGTTTTTGTTAATTTTTTTACTGAGAGCACTTCGTTAGCGCTTCTTGTTATGTGTGAGAAATGTGTAAGACAGACAATGTGAGCCGATATGATGATGACTGTGGACATTTTATATTTATAACTATGTGTGTTTTATGTTTACAGCTATTACCAGAAGGAAGATCGAACTTCACAATGATGATTTAGTCAAGGCTGTGAATGGGTAGGTTGGCATTGTCACTAGTGTCTCTTCTCTTGTTTGATGTGGTAGAGTCGTCACCTTTGTTTAGTTTAAACTTGTGTACTGCATCATCAACACGATAGATTGATAAATAAGTTGGCGATGTGGAAAATATTGACTGATATAATTTAAAGTGGCAGTTCTCTTCTAATTTTGGTATTCTATCTAAAGCAACGTTTTCACATGTTATTGATATGAGGTGAGTAAAAATATTATGTTGCTCTAAAGTTTAATCATATTATTTTCAGGGGAGGGAGGATTTTACTTCATTTTAAAATCTACTATCAGCAACAACTCAAACGTATGGAAAATGTTGATGGATATATGCGATGTACAGATGACATTCGTTATTATTGTTTCATAACCTTTCCATATTATAAAATACATTATTTTGCTTTTTAAATGTCAGGTTGGATCTGAAGAAATTGTCTCTGGATATCGTGGATATAATGATGACCATTACACCGAATGATCAAGAGGTATGTTGAATTTTTCTTCATCAGTCATTTCTTCTTTCTTATTTTGATTTCCATCTTTCTAACTCGGCCAGAATCAAGTTATGTGGATGTTTTAGTTTTTAAGTCAAAATATTTGAAAATGAATTTGTAAGATAGAATTTTACTACTTTTGTTCATGTCTTGCGGATGGGTTGTTGATAAAAGAGAAAATATTGAAAATGTTGATATAAAAGAAGAAATTTTCTATTGGTGATTATCAATGTTGATGTGATGTCAATATAAATGGACTGAGATTATTATGATCTCAAGTCATTTTTTAAAGTTTAATTATTTCTTTGCCATCTCTTTTTTTCCTGAGATAAAGAAATAAGAAATTATGTTACTTTGCTTTGTTATTCAATACATTTTTCTCAACTTATCAATTGCAATGTTAAATAGGAATATGATAAATGGAAAAAGAAAAACCCCCAACAACCTGAAAGTTGTAACTCCCCCATGTTTTTCCTGCAGATAAAAGCCTACAAAACCTTTGAGAAAGACAAGAAGAATCCTGCCACGCTGTGTGAAGAGGACAAGTTTATGATGCATGTGAGGAGATTATTACTTTTTTATAGCAGCTTTGGAGGGTGGGTAGGGTGTCGTGAGGATTTTGAGCTAGATTGATAATTGGAGTAGTAGTAGTAGTAGTAAGCGTGGCCTTTGTCAGAATCTCGTTGATTATTTAATGGTATTATTGATACATTAATTATTTCTTTTATGTACCTTTACTTTGGATTTGTCACCAAGTTGTCTGGCAAAAGAATATAAGATGAAAATGTTATTATCAACCCGCTATCAACATGACATGACTTTTTCAAGCTTTTGACAACTCTTCTAGGTAAAGAACAAGATTAAGAAGAATTAAAGTATTATCTTTCGTTTTCCCTCGTTCACTAAAGCATTATCATGAATCCCAAGAACCGTGACAATGGATAGGGTAATGTTTGAGTCCATAAGATAAGACAATTTAGACAAGTTAACAGGTTAAAGAGTTGTTCTATTTTCCAAAAGTTGTGGACTATCCTCGAGTTGAAGCTTACCATGTTACCATGTTGCTTATTTTCAGATGGTGAAAGTGGAGCGGTTGTCTCAAAAACTGCAGATCATGAGTTTTATTGGCAGTTTCTACGACAATATTCATCAGCTACACCCTGTAAGTCGTTGTTTATTTTATTTATCAATGAAAACATGTTTAAAGTAAAGAATAAAGGAGCATCTGTCAGATAGGTATTATGGTGTATTTATTCTTAGACATCTATATTATGATATGCAGAATTGGAATTGAGTGCAAAAACTACAATTTTATCCTTCAAAGGAGAGGATCTGTCCTTGATATTTAAAAAAAAAACAAAAAACTTATAACTAATAATGAAGATAAAGATAGATAAAGAGATATTAAGATAAAGATAGATAAGATAAGATAAGATCGTTAAATATATATTATGGTTATCTTTATGTATTTTATGTTTCGAGAAAGGACCCAATTCATGCTGTGTATCCCAGGACGGTCTGATCAAATCAATTTTGGTTTATGGGGTTTTTTTCTCTTCTTCTCCGCATGTGTCCTAATGCAGCAAATTAACGCCGTGATTGCAGCCTCGATGTCACTGAAGAACTCACACAAAGTCAGAAGAATTATTGAGGTACGATTTGGGGGAAAAGATTCTTTCTACCGCTTTAAATCTTGATGTCTATAACATACCACACAAAAAAGCCTGGCTGGTGTCTAAGATGAGTAGGTAGATTCTACCAAATCAAAGGTTTTGTGAATGCTATAAGTTATATGAAGATGCTTTCACTAGATATGTGTCATTCATCTAGTTTTATCATAATTAAGAATTGTTTTAAAATATTCTTGTAGTTGAGAAAATTGTAAATGGTAGTTGAAAATATTGTAATCAGCTAAAAGATAATGTCTTCGGGATATGAAATAATGCGACTTCTATAAAATGAATGTATCATGTTTATCCTACGCTAGGTGATTCTTGCCCTAGGAAACTACATGAACAGCAACAAGAGGGGAGCTGTGTACGGCTTCAAACTACAGAGCCTGGACATGGTAGGTTGGCTGGCACACTGGCCATTGGGAATGTACCTTTTCCCAAGCACTATATGACCTAAAATATGTCAGAATTCTTTCTCTTTTCTTGTAAACAATCAATCAATAATGTTTCTTTAGAGGTTTTTGTTTGTTTGTTTTTTTTTGGGGGGGGGGGGGATGGGGTTGTTATTTATATTCTCCATTCTAATGAAAGAAATTTGAGGCTGTTGCTGTCTTGTAAAAGTTTAATTGCAAGAGCTGGTATCTTTAATACAGAGTGCCAGCACTGTGTGGACTCTCTGTATAGAAACAAACTTAGCCGAGTAATGAAGGGAATGGTGTTTGTTTACGGATATATGTACCAGTTTCAAATTTATTTATGTTATCATTATTACTCTAGTCTAGTAGTATCAGTAGTTTTAGTTGTAGTAGTGGATAGTGCCTGTAGCGCAAGTTCATGTATTTGTTCATTAAACCTAAATTGTGTCCTATTCACATGTCAAGTGGAATTCATGAAGTTGAGTTGTATTTACCGTGATGGTTTGGAATGTTCTATGCATGATGATTAACAAAGAACGGTTGGTACTGGGATAGAAGATAAGCTGTGTATGTAAGCAGCACTATACACCATGCAAACAAACATGCCCTGTAGATTTCTCGTTGTTTCATCCATTTGTACAGCTGGTAGACACCAAGTCGGTTGACAAGAAGACGACCTTGATGAATTTCTTAGTCACAACTGTACAAGAAAAATTCCAAGACCTCATGAACTTTGATTCGGAGCTCCGCTTTTTGGACAAAGCTGCATTAGGTAAACCCTTGTTATCACACAACGACTGATTTAAAAGAACGCAGTCATTGATAAAGCTTCAATACATTTAGAAAAGAATTGTGGAAAACCCCACTATTTATATTTCTTCAAATTCACATTTCATTCATTGTCTTGAGAGCATCAATTATGTTACTTTATATTTTTTCGATGCATTTTAAAATCAGAGTCAATTAGTTTTAGCTATCCATTTGTTATTGGGTTTTTTAGCTTATGTTTTTGTTATATCGTTTTCATCATTATTATTTCTTCCTCCTCATCATCATCATATTATAATCATCACCTTTACTCATCGTTATATAGTTATTATTGTTATCTGTATGCCGCTATTCACCATGACAATGTGCCTGTGAAGGACAAATAGAGATCTTTTCTTATCTTTACCTTATCTTATCACTATATCCCATCCGCTATTGTGCCTTACTTTACATATCATTTGTTGTTGCCTGTCACTCCCCACCCCCATCACCCGCCACTACCCATCACCAGTGTCCATGGAGAACATCAACACAGACATTGTGGAGCTGGAGAGGGACATGGAGCTGACCAAGAGGGAGGCGGTGCTACGCAAAGACTCCAAGGACTATCCCATCATCCTCAAGGACTTCCTGTCCAATGCCGAGGAGAAATTCAAACGGCTCCAGGCCGACGTCAAGACGGCTCAGGTCAGTGGCGAGTTGTTGTTGTTGGTGTTGTCGGTACTCATCAGTAGTCAGTAGCGGTAAGTAGACGAAGAGGAACTTCTCCATCTCTCGATGCCTGTGTGTTGGTCATAGCCTAACATTTGGTGAATCTGAAACCCTGACTAAGGCAAACAATATTACCGCTTTTGACTCTGGCTGTGTGTTTACTCTGGTAAGATTCTGATGCGTTGAAATTGAGTATGAAACTACAAACTTTTTAAATCTTTCAATCCAATATCCATCTTATCTGATGTTTTTTCACTCAATGACATAATTTGTTTATATTTCTCTCACAGGACGCATACAAAAAGGTGGTTGAGTTCTATGGCGAGAATTCAAGGAGCATTTCCCCGGCACAGTTCTTTTCACAGTTTGTTCGATTTGTGGCAAGCTTCAAGGTAAAGAGACAACCCCAAACGATTGGTTTGAGAAGAATGGGTCCAATCTGAAAATAGTATTTAATTGAAAAAATGTCTTTTATTGAAACGAGTAAAGATGAAAATAATCAGCTTTGGTGAAAGATGAAGCCTTAAAACAAGGAATATAAAAAAGTTGAAATATAAATACCAACTTACACGTGGACTTATATATTATAACTGTATAAGTCATCGTAAGTCGAGATACCAATACCTTCTCAAGTGACCCTGTTGTTGATGAGTGGTGACTGAGGGCATGTCATGTTTTCTATTAAAGGTTTGTTTGGTCTTATTAGTTGTACCAATCAATCATGTGTTATATATATATATATAATATTTATGTCCCATTAATAGGCAGCAGTTTTGGACAATGAGCGCAAGAGGAAGCTGGATACGTGTGTGATGGAACAACCCTCCAAGGCCGCCAAGAAGAAGGAGAAGAAAATGTCACAGGTCAGGCTTTGTTTGGATTACCATGATATTCTCCTATAATGCACACCTTTTGTTTTTAATATATTCTCCTATAATGCACACCTTAAAAAAAAAATCTCCTATAATGCACACCTTTTGTTTTTAATATTCTCCTATAATGTACACTTTAATGTTCTCCTATAATGCACACTTTAAAAAAAAATTCTCCTATAATGCACACTTCATTTTTTAATGCTCAAAGGGGAAGTGTAAATAAAGGTATTTATTTGTTCTTCTTCCCAGTACAATTTGAAGCTAGGTTACAACAGTGCTCGACACTCATTTTTTCAAATTCACTGTGTGACTTGTGAGTTGTCAACTTCCTCTTCTTGAATCAACAAAACACGTGAATGTTTCAGAAGGTGATAAGTGCAATGTATGATGACAACAAATAATATATTATATATTTCCATTAATTTCTTTTTTGCTTTCAGGAGGCTATGGTATCCGAGTTGAAGAATCGCAACAAAGAAATCAAAGAGAAGCGCCGCCTGTTGAAGCAGGATGACATGTACCACGGAGCCTTGGAGGACATTCTATTGGGTAAGGGGCTTGTCGTCTTCTTTCTTTTACCTCCACTGGACAACCTCTAATTATGGGTTCCCATGGTCGATCTTTCCAACTCTCATATTATGTATGATCTGATAACCACTAGCTGGCATGTAACAGCGTGTCTATATAGTCTTGTTTCTCAGTTATATTCTTTAGTATATCTTATTTAGTCTTGTTCAATCTTGCGTAAATATTTTCTTGATGCATGCCGTTTAATTGCAGGTTTAATTCATGCAATGTCTATTTTTTTTCATACCTTTGTCTGTAGCTCGTAATGTAAAGCGCAGAGAGTACAACTTAGTCGTTGTTTTGTACTACATATGGTATTATTATTATCATTGTTATTGTTATTATTATGCATAAAGACAGAGATAGATAAGGTAATCCACAGACTAAATTTCCCCCTGCTTTCATTCCACAGACCTGAAAAACGAACCGTATCGACGAGCCGATGCCTTGCGACGAAGCCAGCGTAGGCGAGCGGAAACCTTGATTCAAGCCCAGCAAAGCAATTATAACGATGCTTACTGAGTATAGAATGCATGGCGTGTCAGTATTTAAATGTATTTAGAACATAAATCAGATAAAATGAGATATGAAAAGTGTGCCCGTTTGTAAATCAAAAGGATGAAGCGAGTAATGCCAGTAGTATTTGCATTTGACCCATTGTCAGGTTCTGTTTTAGGTTTGTTGTACAGTATGCAATAAGATGTATATAGAAATACTAAAATATTATTACCATTACCATGAATTTGATGTGGTCTGTATTATTATATGAAATAGTGTAAGAAAGATCTGAGAGCAAGATGGATAAAGAGAGACAAAGAGAATGAGAGAATGACAGACAAAGACAGAGACACGGACAGTGATATCAGAAATGAGATAAGTAGGTATTTAAAGATTTAGATATATATGTTACTGAAAGATGTTTTCATAATAGACTTTTTATTATTGTTAAATGAATAGAAATAAACATATGTGTCTTGAAGCAGTTTGCAGGGGTATTCATTTGAAAATAAATGAAATTGACATATTGTGGGACCACACAAGTACACACACATGATATTCAACTTGGGTGGAGATTGAATGTTTCGTGTTTCAATTTCAACCTATTGCTTTGCTTGGAATATTCAATTGTTTTAAAGAATGAGAAATAATACATAACTGATTCTTCCCTTTTTTTGAGCGAAAAGAATCGAGGGAGGCTACGAAAGGAATATTGATCCATGTATTGCTCGATGATTTTTGTCAATATACGATGTACGTATGAATGGTTAATCTTGGACAAGAGAAAACTTACTGTTTAATGCTCCATACTGTTACAATTTTACCAGTTGAAAAGAAAAGATATTTTATCCATTTTGTCATCAATAAGTTTCTCTTCACAAACTTGAGTAGTGAGTGTGTGTGTGTCTCTGTGCTAATAAAGCTAAACTATGAATATGAAAGAAAGGGTGAATGTTTCATTTTTACATGTGAATTCATGTACTATCTATCCTTGCTTTGATCATGTAGGAATAATCAATCACCTGAATATCCCATGAGTTAGTGATTTTTAGTGCAAAAGGAGGAAACGATTTCGTCGCTGTCCACGATAGCCCAGACTATTTCTTCTCAGGTGTAAAGTCAGATAATATGAAGAGCAGTGCCCTGTATACAACGTTAGGTATTAATATTAATCATTTCACTAATCAGAAAAGTGTTAAGTAGTTTCCTGTTATATTTCTAAAAGACTTTATGAAAACAAATGTGCTTTATTTATGTTTCCTTTAAACTTTGTCCAAATGGACTTCGTGTTAAGAGGAATTATGCTGAAAATATATGTATGTTGTGTTGTACATGAATTCATATGCAATATTCTAGAATCACAGTTCAGGATTCAAGCGGGTGAACTGCATTGCATCGACAAGTGACATGATTAGAATTTCTATTGAGCTTTGCATTTATTTATTTATTATTTGGTTTAGATATTTTTATATTTTCTCAATTATGTAATTATCATTTCATCTTATTATTTTCTTCAGGGCATTCATTTGTGTAGTAGTATAGTCTTCATCAAATTTCTGTCTGCAGCAGTATCACAATTTTAAACGAAAACTCTCCGGAGAGCGAAAAGACAAGATTGCCTTCTCTGAAGCGAGACTGTCCAAAGCGCGTATTTTCACTTTCAACATCATTTTCTTCTGTGGAGGATTCTATTTGATTCATTTCTGTTTCAATCTTGCCATCTTGTTCTCTGTTATTCAACAGGAATTGAAAGAGGAAAGGAATGAAGAATAGTGCCCATTCCCTTCATGATTCTGTCTCATTTTGTTTTATGATTAATTCCCTCTTATCTTTCATTTTTATTCAGACTTTATTAATTATAGTTATAACTATACAGTCATCGTGAAAACATTATCTAAATCTTTTTTTGGGGCATCTGTTGTCAGCTAGAAGTAGAAGATCAAAGTCAGCTCTTCGCTCGGGGTCATTTTGTTGTCAGTGTACGTTTTGTCCAGTTCTTTGAACTCGGTTCACCTGTATTCCCCCATGGTGCAATGGTAATTCTTTGTTTCCTTTTTTCACAAACAGACGAGGGCAAGGTTTCAATTTTGTTGATGAAATAGTTGTAATGACTGAGTTTGATGCTGTTATTAATCATTTTACTGTAATTCATACATCTATTTAGTTCTCCTTGATTTGCCTGCCATGCGAATGTCCTCGTTTGAAAACCTGACATGGGCATGTTTTTATGGCTTGACTAGAGGGTTCAAGTGCCATCGGAGGAGATGGACTATGATAAGGAAGTCCAGTCTTTGATCTGATTAATTTTGTGGGTGTCTGATTCATTTTTCCCCTTTTGTGTTTGTTTATATTTCTTGATAATATTCAAACAATTGTAGTTTGGAGAGCTAGATAACGACAAATAATGTCTTGCTCTTTCTCCAGCACTCAGTGCATGAAATGTGTCAAGCAAACCAAAAAACGACTTTTATTATGTTGAATTTGAAGACACTATTGTGACTGGTGCATGTGCCAAAATAATTGAGTGTATTCCTTCAACCTCAAACAAACTAATTTGTCAGTATGTGTGTGTGTGAATGAATGAATGCACATCTGTTATTGTTGTTCATCTTACTTAATTTGTCATGTGTGTTTAGTTTCCTTTTTTGTTTGTTTTTTGGGGGTTTTGTTTTACCATCTTCAACTGACTGATATTGAAATTGAGAGCATTATTCATCAGTGGATTTCCTTTACACCATTTGAGTTGTTTTTGTTTTATTGTCCAAGCTTTAATTCAACGCCAATAATAATTTAATTTACATTTTGTACAATGCTGTTGTATATATATTATATATTTTGCCTTCATACATTATTTCTTACTTACATCTTTTGTTGTATAACATGCCCTCCACTTGCTTTGAAATACTATACATTTTTTTTAGTCGGGAAGTAGTAGTTTGTTCTGTTAATTAATCATCAATGCTTCCAGCCACATTCACTGCATGGGCTCCTCATTACTTTATGTCATTATGTTTCTTCCTACGCAATCTGATATTCAGTGAGTACATTAAAAAAGTATAAGCTGATTGGAATTTTGGAATTTTGTCTGTGGTTTCATTCTGCCCAGTTAAAATGTTGCAGATTCATAGAGCCACTGTAGCCTATAATTTTGTTTTAATTGAGTCGACACATCTCGTCTTTGACAACTTTTGCGTTGCACCATTTCTTGTACAGTACAATGTACTCCATTACACATACAAGAGTAGTAGCATGTAAAAACGGAATTAAAGTTAAAGGCAAGCTACACATCTTTAAAATCCACACCTGGCAGAAACTGAGACAATTCTCCTAATTACATGGATCAATTCTTGAAACCCTTTCAAAGGGAGGAAATAAAATTTGCTTGGGATGAATTAATAATGATTTCAAATTCTCTTGCAAGATGATTCACAGTAATGTGCATATTGATATTGTTTAAGATTAAATATATTAAATAGTATGCTAAAAGTTTGCATGAGGAATTTTTGCATTGGACAAAATTACCATTACATTATTTTTCTTTTAAATATTTCCGTTTCAGTTGCTTTCCAAGAAGTGCGACTTAAAATTTTGAAACTGACATAATTACACTGTTTTTGCGATGAACTTTTGTATTTAAACAAAACAAAAAAATTCCTGTATGAGTGATGTAAGCAATAATGTTGTGTGGTTTTGACCTTTTATTTTCTTTTGTTTTTCAATGAGTGTTTCTGTTTTGTGCCATTATCTAAACTTACTACCACCACCATTAAATAAATGATTAAAATGGACTAATTGAAAAGACTTTATTATTTACTCGTTCCAATGTTTGTTTTTTTAACATTAAAAGTTTCCTGGCTATGTGTTGAGCCCTATCTTGATATATGTTATTGTGGGCAAGGCACTCGCTAGCTATCCAGGAGTTCAAAACCAGGCCGGCCGGGCTGCCAAGTTTGTAAGGCTTGAACAGGGGGTTGTGTGCTTTTTCATATCAGTATCAGTGATGAAATTATGAATAAAAAACTAATTTTTCATTCATCAATTATAAAGAAACGAGCTGACCTATTGCTTACAATCAATCAAGTTGGTGATGACTATTTTAGATAAGATATGATTTATGCAATGTAATAATAAAAACATAAAGCTAGTCCGGATGTTGAGTAACCAGAAGTACCTATAGTTCTGATATATCTTGATTGGTATACTACAAGCTGTAAGTTTGCTTTTCCTTTCGTGGCTCTAAACAGACTCAGCTCCCCATTTTCTGTACTGCTGGGTGGACAGGAAAACCACGAAAAAGACTGGACCGATTTCAAGTCGGTGTGGTTGTTACAGTGACACAGGAATTCAGAACTGAGTGATAGCCAGACAGACGCTGTACTGACTGAGCTATCGGGTCGCTCAATGAGAATCATTTTATGCTTATAGTTATACCAAAGATTATCATGAATGTCTTCGTTCGTCAAACTCAAGACGATAATATTCTATGAATGTCAGCCATTGTGGTAAGATTCAAACCCAGGACCTTTCAATCTTAGGTCAAACAACGTGCTAGTCACATTACTATGCCACCTGGTGCCAAAATAGCATTCCCTGTCTGAGGTTCGTGAAGTCCTAATGCATTTTATTTCATTTTCAAATAAAAAGCACAAAGAGGTGACAACACTTTCTAATAAGTCTAGTGGTCAGTGTATCCACCTGGAGGTTGAAGGGTCCAGGGTTTGAATCTGAAAAAGACTACAACGTATAGAGGTCCCTCTGACGTCTTTGTACGAAAAAATTGTATATTCACTGCGCCTAAAACTGTTAGTAACAGGCCACATGTTTTGTCTGATATGTAACACATGTTCATGGAGATAATTTTGGTATTGTGAAGCCCTTAGAGCATGGTGGTACTGTTGATAAGCGTATATATAAATATGCTCTCATTGACTCTAAATAGGATTTTGATCTATTGAAGTGAAGACAATCAAAATTTAAGCAATATTGGTATAAAAAAAATACTTCACAAGTTGAATGAAGTGATTTTTATTTTGATAAGCATATTCGAATAATAGGCATTCAAAATCTAGGTACTGGTAACAATATTTGCATTGTGCTTTATTAATTCTATCATTCATTGAACGAGATAGGCAAACTCCAGCTGTATAGTTTGAAATAAAACTGCATCTTGAATAAATAGGACATGAAACGAATACAGTCAAACGTGCTTTAACGACCACTTGTTGCCCTTAACTCTCCGGTCTCTTTTATACATTTTGTCTCTCTAAAACAACCATCTGTCATATGAACCAAACCCAATTCATTTCACTGCCCAAATGCATAAAAAACTTGTCAAAGCCGAAGACGGCCAGACCCATTCATCTCCCCTTGCCCTAGCTTTCTTTCTTTCTTATCTAATAATAATGATATAATGATAATTCTTTATTGTCCATTTAAGGATTTGTTTGTTTGGTCGCAATACTCCATATAACAGAGACACGATGACGAATCAGTTCGGAACAAGGAGTTTTATCTTTGGTTCGGGATGAAATGAGCAAGTGGTTGGTGAAACCTAATACTAATACTGTACAATGTGATGAAAAGGGAAGGAACAACTTCCAACAACAAGGCTATAACAAGGTTATACAGGTTTGACTGTATCCAGGATCTATCTTTGAACAGATAAAAGAAATAAAGGATTTCCATGACAATAATGGTTTTCTTCGATCCAGTTTTTGTACAACCATGAAATGCTAAGCCCTAAAGTAAATATACTTCTGCTTAATGCCACTTCAATGTTCTGAAAAACCGATATACACAAAAACACTATTTTTGTCCTCAAATGATGATAAATCACCAAACTCTTATAGTTGGTATAACTAAAACTTTTCAACTTTAGCAGAGTCATTCTAATTTAAATGAACTTGCACACTCGAATAGTTTTTGGTTTCCGCTGTCATATAATTAGATAAATTAATAATAATAGTATGATCTTTATTGTCCATTAAAAGGCAATATTTTTGCTTGGTACACATTGCTCATATGAATATTATCATTATCAGATATCTAACTATAAGTGACTAGTGACATCTTCTGATTATGTAAAAAGAAAGGATTTTCTAAATCAATCACGCATCTCACCCAAAACTCTTCACAAATCAGCACTCCATGTACCTACATAATATCAAACAAATATTTTTTGTTTCAACATAACAAGAGATCGAGTGAGTATTATGTATCATGGCGATAGGGACGATCCATTAGTAGGGACAGTCGACGTCCCCTCCCTCCACATAGACAGACTTGATCTGGCTGTAGTAATTCAACGCATCCGCTCCGTTTTCCCGGCCAATCCCCGATTTCTTGTAGCCGCCAAATGGCACGCCAATGGGAATGATGTTGTAATTGTTGATGTAGATGGAACCAACTTCCAAATTAGACACAACACGATGCGCTTTCTGAAGGTTTCTGTAGGTGGGAAAACAAAAATAAGTTGGAAGGATTCTAGTTAGTAGTCTAGAAACGAGAACAAATTCATAGAATAAATACAGCAAATCAAAGAATACAAAAAGAGAAGCTGAATGAAATAAAAAAAAATACAAACAACAGTAAGAAGTATAGTACAGACATGTCAACTTTTCAGAAAGCCAATTAGAGAAACTTAGCGAGGCAGTCGAATGGCACTTTCACATGCTGTGAGAAATGTGAGCAAGAGCCAGCGATGGTGGTAGAAAAAGGTGATTTTGACCCAGAGAGATGGATAGCCAGGCTATTCCTTTCGACTTTCATCCCTCGGTTTATTTGATGTGTTTATACTAGCAGGTTTTCTTTCTCTGCAAAATTTCTTAAATATAGGCAACATTTCTTAATTAAAAGCAAAATTCCAAGCCTTAAGGAAACAATGAAAGTAGAAACCCGAATCTGGGACAGTCCGAGAGAATCTGCGATGGTTGGCAAGTAAGTAGGTTATCAATCTATTGCAGATCACTTTCAAACCCGTTAATTATAAGACAGTGCTTGTTTCTACAACTTGTGTAAAGAGTCTTTCCTAAGGACTCAATGTCAGACTTTTGACCAGCCAAATCTTTGATTCGTTTGTCAGTGATAAAAGAGAACATCGACACATTTCATTCAGACCCCACAGTGATGGGAGAAAAGTAAGACAATATACAGTTTGAGATAAAATATTAGAAACAGGAAAAAAGATAAACCGTTCAGCAGCCTAGTAAGGGCAAAGAGACCGGTGCGCACGAGACACATTTTGCAATTTTACGCCTCTTTGCGAGTCATCCAAATATAGCACGACATTGACAGCCTAGTCTGGGACCTCCCTCTTTCTATTATGAAACTGCGTCGTTAGTCGTGGAAGGATTCGGCACCCCTTGAGAAAAAAGGGCGAGTAAATAGTAGGTAGTTTTCGGACAGTTTCGTTAGGGTTTGAAAGGTCTGTAAACCCAAGTAATGTAATCTTATTGGATTTAAATCCTGCAGTAGCCTTGATCCTTCATAGATA
>JAUEKX010425718.1:0-16418 GCA_031834005.1 Dendronotus venustus
ACTGCCATCCACCATATTCTCTGCGTCTACCCTGGGCGGTAGACGAAGCGCTTTGAAACTACGGCTACCATCGGCCATTAATAAAGATAAATGCAGAAATGTGGAAATTGTAATAATCCAAATAGGGTATTGTTCTCATACATTTTTTATGATATCAAAAGATTGTCTAGATCATTTGCTTAATCTGCTGTGTATCCAATTAACAGATGAGCATGATGTGCCATTTAAAGTATCTAAATTTGATCATATTGCAATATTCGTGGTTGATAAGATTACTGAGTTAATTTTTTATCTTTGGATGAATGTAATCCACATTGGAATTGTCATATTCTTTTGCTTTGGAAAACCATAAAAAGTTTGGTTCATGTTGGAAATGTTTTGTTTTGTTTTCCTTTGACTTATTATACCATTTTTATTGTGTTGGCACCCAGCTCCTCACCCAGTCTCAAATGGGGAACGAGGTAGATGTCCCAATAAGCACTTTTGACAAAACACAGAGCTGGAAAAGACTATGGATTAGAAATTAAAGGCAAGCAGATGATCAGCCCTCTGTGCCTGTCATGTTAGAAATATGATGTTTTTATTCTGTTTGTAAGAGCTTGTTATTCATGCTCTGGAGTTCTATTCTCTTAGATTAAATGTAACTTTCAAATTCCAGCCTGTTTTGTAAGCTTGCCCAGACGCTGAGATTGAAGATAAATGCCTTTGGCCATGATGTGAATATCTCTGTCCACTGTCTGAGAGTCATGGTGCAAGCTGTGGATTTCAGGTAAGTTTATACAATGGAATTTGTTTAAAGACTTGAAAGATATTTCATTTTCTATTTTCATTCTTCAAATTATATTTTCTCTCTATTTAGCATAGGTACCTATGGCTGGTTGAGGAAATAGTTCTTCTCCTTTATGCCTATCAAATTAAGTAATACAGGCACTGATGATAGATTTTAGAGAAATGAATATAATGGATAATGGTAAAATAGTTGTTTAGATTTTCTTCAAAACTTTATTTTATGGCTTTTTCACCAGGTCTGTGGTCAAGAACAGCCCGGAAATCGTGAGATCCTCTTTGCTGCCATTTTTCAACAATGCAGCAGATGACCTGGCCCTGGTGATGGACAACCTGATGAAGGAACGGTTCAGTCACGTCAAGGGGACAATCACACGTGGTGCCACTTCATTGGACTACGTCCACATGGTGCTACTTCCTGTTCTGTCTTCTCTCTACGACCACCTCGGACGGAATCAGTTTGGGCCTGATCTGTTAGGTAAGGAGCATCATTGTTTATAGGTTTAGAATTATAATGTAAATTACATTATCTTTCGGATTGAGAGAGACAGAGAGAGATAGACAGACAGACAGGCTGACAGAGAGACAGACAGAGATATACAGACATATAAGGACAAACACAAAGAGCTAGCGTAGGCCCAATGTATGATATGATATTATACACCATTCACAACACTTCTTTTCCAGTTGGAGACATTCAGCTGGCTTGTTACCGTATTCTCAACGCCTTGTACACTCTTGGTACAAACAGCTCTTCCTTTGCTCAAAGGTAAGACTTTGTTTTGTGGATGCTTCCCCTCTTAGAGATCATTGAATTTTCTCTGCAGTCTTTTCCATTACAAAAACTCAGATAGACTTTTTAACGGAGATCGTCGATTCATTTTGTTTATGATGATGTTACATTCTAAAAATAGGTATAGGGTGTGTAAAAAATAACTGGATAGTTATTTTAATTAATAACTTTGCTAAGTCTTTATGGAGTTCAATGAAATTTCATACATACATAGTTCAAGGGTTTTTTAAACATCCTGTACTTTATAGAAATAATCAATTATTTTTATCAAATGTTATAAGTTTGTTAGCATGACAGTGTGACTTTATGTACCTGATATTTGCTGGTCTTGTTTCTCTGTGTTCATAGAGATACAATTCAGGCGGAGCTGGCCAGGTATTTCTTTTTCTTTTTACGTCACTTTAGAATTATTTTTTTTTGTTCTAAACCACACCTCTCTATGTCTTTATCCTTAGTTTAGTCTGTGTAGTATTTTGGCTGATTTACATTGTTTGTACTTTTTGTTTCAAGTCTTGTAGAAGTCACATGTAAACAACCTTGTGTGTTCCCGAGTGATTCATTTTCAGACTCATTTATATGTGATGTAATCATATGTTTCAGTGTGATCATTTTCCATTTGTATAAAAGTCTGTGATTACTCTAGATTTGCAGACGTGTTTGAAATCAGTTACAATGACATCAGTACCTTAGTAGTTAGGATCTCTGTACGATGACCATGAGGTCATAGGATCTAATCCGGCCTGCTCCAGGAATATTTCTAAGCAAAAGAGAATTGATTCAAAACACTGACATGAATCAATTATCTGTATTGAGAAGAAAAAAAGACGATAGTATACGGCATTTTGTGAATTATCATCATTTAGATGTATTTTTCTGAGAGTGACTATTTCTAAGATTGATAAGAAGCTGATATTAAACTCATTAATTTTAATGAGAAACATTTTGATAGATAGGAGGAAAAGATTTATCAAATGTTGGCCTATATGAAATTTGTGAGAAGACACAACCTTTAATTCAAGTGAATAGAGTTTAATACCACTAAATACAGTTTGAAGTGTTTTGCTGTATGAAATATTGAAGTGGTTCTCCAAGTTTATAAATAACGAAAGATTTGGTTTTAGATATATAGTAGTATTTTGTCAAAATTACCTCAAACACAGATGTGTAGTGTAGTTTGTATAAATTGGTTGATGTTTCACTGTTGTTGTTAACAAGGGATGTGTCTTTGTATCTTTGTTGATCCATTATTTAATTAATGCTATTCAATCTACCAGCCTGTTTAGATAGACTACTACCA
Organism: Dendronotus venustus; assembly: GCA_031834005.1. Lineage (NCBI taxonomy): Eukaryota > Metazoa > Mollusca > Gastropoda > Nudibranchia > Dendronotidae > Dendronotus > Dendronotus venustus. The sequence continues at coordinate 2,877 of JAUEKX010425718.1, forward strand.
ACAACAAAAAAGAAATAGACATTCTATAAAAAGATGGTAAAAAAAAGACCTTTTACATTTAATTACCATGCCTTTTGTAACTTGAATAATGGGCACACAAAAAAGAGTTTTAGATTGTTACAAGAACTATTGAAAGTCCAAAATGATTAAAGTCTTTGAGATTATCACTTGTCCTTTAGATAACTTGATAAGCATAACATAAATGGTAATACGTTTGCTGTGCTTTTTCATTCTTGATTTGCAGTCTAATCAATTCATTCATAATAACTTTCAGTTATAGTTATAATGAATAGCAAAATACTAATGTAAGATGGTTTTGCTTACTTATTCGTAACACATCTTTGATAAACCAGTTATATTAGTAATAAAGATATTTTAAATTTACTACAAGAGATATGTATTTTGTAAGCCTTTCATAAATGAAATAAAGTATAAAAGAACAACATTTTTAGTTACTAATTAGAATTAAAGTCTCATGGATCATTTCATTTGCAGTCAGAAATCAATTCTATTCTTTATTTGTTAAAGCCTTTCTGATTTTTATTTCATTCTTATGATATCTAGCAATCATAACAGACATTGATTTTATCACTATTGAAGTCGGCAATACACAATAACAGTTGTTACATGACAATAGAAGGCATAATATTTATTCTAATAATCACTGCTTTGATTATACAATGAAATTGTGAACCTATATTTTTTTTTAAGCTGCCTAAGTTCAGAAAATGATGATGATGTTATTTGATTGCAACAGATGATGATATAAAGTGATTAAAAAAATAATGTTAATGTTATATTTGACATCTCTATAAAGGCATCGTCCAGCGCTGGGTGAGACCATTGGGTCTTTTGCTGCCTGTTTCCCTGTGGCCTTTTTGGAGCCGGACAAAAACAAGTACAACAAAAACTCCATTCTCTTTGGCTTGGAAGGGAAAATCTCAGAACATTCTCTCGAGGCACAAGGTATGAACTCGTTTTAACTGATTTCGACTTACAGTTTCTCTTTTAATTTTTGTTTTCATATCTATTATATGTTTTCCTCACCTTCTTTATCTCCAATTGTTTAGGTAGTAAATGTTTTATTTCTTGTCTTTTGAATTACTTATCATTCTTTCCCATGGGTTTATGATCATTATAATGAATTTATTTTCTTTTAGTCTCTTCTCTCTTATTACCCTTCATACCTCCTGAGGTACAAATCACCAACAAAAAAAAACATCCACCGTCATATATTTTTGGCTTGGTTTTCAACTTCCATGCAAGAATATCCTATCTTTTAACAATTTGATAAGACTGGTCTAACGGAGTATCAATGTATGTTCCACATGTCATCTTCTTCCAGAGGTGATGGACCAGCTGAAGGAGAACGTTCCTGCCTTGGAGAAGATAGTGACAGAGATTGAAGGGCTGGCCCAGTCTGGTGGGAAATACCACGAAGCACCCCACGTCATTGAGGTCACTCTACCCATGATATGCAGGTAGGCTGCAGATTTATGGCCACATAATTCATCATAGGTAGATATATCATGCATATCCCACACAAAAGAATAGAAATAAATAAATACCGACGAATGAAGAATCATTCTAATTAAGGGAGAAAGAGACATTGAAATTATTTTATATTTGAACTAGTGGTGATTTGTGTATTTAAAAAGAACATAATAGTAAATTCCATCTTCATTTTTTTCCTTTGATGAAAATGTTGGTACCTGTATCTATTTTGAATTTCAGTTACCTCCCATTCTGGATGAAAAACGGCCCAGATGGTGTACATACTGAAAAGTAAGTATCTCATACTTCAAGAAGAAGAACAATTCGCAATTCAAAAAATCGTGATGTCTAAAATTGGTGTTTTATCTATCTGCTTTTCTTTGATTTTATAGTCAGATTATTGATATAAAGGAGCTCAGAGTTTGCAGATTTCATTACCAAGCAGGATAAATGAAAAAAACGTCACGCTCAGTACAGTAGCTTGTTAGATGTTTTGAACAAACACAAGAATTATCTCTGCCATTATTTGGGTACTCTTTTGTAGGCGAGCAAAGTGAAGAAAAAAACTTGGTACTGTAACTGTAAACATTTTTCCCTAAGAACTGAATATTGGAACCAGCCAGGGTTTGAATCTGAGTCTTCTGTATCACCAGGTGGAGAGCCTAACCAAAAGACTACCGATAAGACATAGCTTTCTCTCTTACTCTTAGTTAATTTATACTTAGATGATATGACACTTACGTAACTGCAAAATGTATTATAGCATATTACATTGCTATTACTTATCTTATCATGAGTGATTTGTGTCTTTGTGTTTCAGACCTCTTAACTATATGACAGATGTGACTGCCAAGCAAATGAATGCAGTTTTAGGAGATGTCCTCAAGTTGATTCTCAGCAACATTGGGTCTGAGAACGCACCTTGGATGAATAGGATTGCTAGTAAGAACGTTATTTAAAGAAAGAGTTCCTGCCTTATGAATATGATATTGTTTACATCATTTGGAATAGAAAAAATAGTTATCAAATGGTGTTGTCCATAGAAATTATGATAGATAACATTTTGTTATGATTAGCCTGCAGTGTAATCATAAGGATAACTTGGTTACATTGTTATTCTAGTCATTATTCAGAATTATTCCCAAAAGGCTACATAGTCATTTTGGGATTAATTTCAAATAATGATCAGAATAACCCACTCGCCAGCCAAAGAGAATAATAGGATTTAGGAGTCATGTTTTTTTGTTTCTTATCCTTATCATCATACTTTTTATCATGTTGATATTACTCAAACTCAAACACATCAATCTATACCAATCTATCTGACTATCAAATGTATTTTTCTTTTAGCCCGTACCCAGCCCATTATCTGTAACTCCACCCCTGACATGATACAAGATCACTTCCTTCCCATTGTGAAAAAATTGAAGGACAATTCCTTCCAGATGGAAGGCTATGAGAGAAGGCTGGCTCAGGAAAAGCGTTTCTTACAGGAGGGCTCAGAGGACTTTGAGCAGTTTGTACAAGATGTAAGCAAATTAGTTGTGGAGTTACTCAATGACTGGACAGAGGAATGGATTTATTTAGCAAAATATAGAGCTTTACGAATTACAAAACAACGTGTGTATAAGCTCCTATAATGCAATGAAGCATTTTTTTTTTTTTAACTCAAACTTTCTAAGTTATTATTTCATCGGTTTCATAGTTACTTCTAAGAAGAGAGGAAGCCTTATCTCTTGCTCATATCCTTCCTTACAGAAATTCAGTACACTTGTGAGAGACATCTATGCCTTCTACCCACTTCTGATCAAGTATGTGGATCTTCATCGCTCCCATTGGCTGAAATATCCAAGGGCTGAGACAGAGCAGCTTTTCTCTTGTGTGGCAGATATATTTTCCATCTGGTCTCATTCACATGTAAGTATCAAGACTCAAATGTCATCATTGCCAATGTCCTGTTGACAACAGTGATTAACTTATATTGGAGAAAAAATCAATTCAGGGAAGGAGAATTTTGAATTTTGATCGGGCATTCTTTGTTAGTCTATGTACTTAAAGGTATGGGAGAAAAACATGAAGGACCAAAAACTTTTTAGAAAAGTGCTCTTCTATAGCACGAATATAAACTTGTACACACTATTCATTATTCTAAATTAGATGTGCTTCTTTTTTTTCTTTTTTTTTCCAGGCCTCAAACCTGTACCGCCATATTAGTTTAACAATTTAGTAGAATTATAGATAATCTCAATCCTATCCATTGTTCTTGATTTGGATTAACATTTCATTAAAAATCTATCATAACCTGCAATTAGATTGCAAGCAAAAATTTAGTTCTTGTGTACATCCGATACATATCCATTGTTTTGTTTCGAATGGTCATTCCATATGAATACCTGTAACTTATCTTATGAACTGTATATATATCCCAGGGCTGAGACAGAGCAGCTTTTCTCTTGTGTGGCAGATATATTTTCCATCTGGTCTCATTCACATATATGTGTAATCAGACTGTATTGGCACCACCCCTTTTTGTCTCCAGTTATTCAAGAGGGAAGAGCAGAATTTTGTTGCTCAGAATGAAATCGACAACATGGCCCTAATCATGCCCAACCAGGCTCTGCGACTGTCTGTAGATGCCAAGTCAGATGTAGCTGAGGCAAACGACAGCAAACGGGCTGTGGGTGGAAAACGAAAAGACAGAAAGAGATTGGAGCCCCACAATTCCCTCAATGTGGCATGCATGAAGCGGCTGGTGCCTGTTGGTCTAAGCTTTTTCAGTGGCAGGGAGCAGGAGCTGCTTCAACAAGCCAAGCAACGATTGCTACAGGTTTGTGGCGGGCTACTCTTTGTCTTACTTTGGAATTTTGTTGACTAAGGCATATTTTCATCTCAATCTTAAATACATAATAATAGAATTCAAAGTCATGAGCTTTTTGTTTTTGTCGTTATAATATAAAAGTTATTGAAAAATGACAAATGTATTCTTTGATTAAAAGAAGAAAAGAAATGTTATCTTCTATAATGCATTCTTTAAAAAGCATGTTTTGGAAATCTATATTCTAACTCATCAGAGTTTTGTAGGTCTATGATGCATTTTTTTTTCTCAGATTAGATGCAAACTGTTTTCTCCTGCACTTGCATGATTCCATTACTGCTACATATTTATCTTGAAGGTTTTTTATTTTGATTTGATCTGTATGACCAATACAATACCAAATAAAGTATTGTAGATTAGTGGGAGTGGTTAGAAATGTTGGACATTACCGAGTAATGAGCAAAAATGTTGAGCGAGTAAGTCAGTCAAATGGAAAAAAATAACGATGATACAAGAAAATATAGAAAATCAAGTCACCTTGAGGTGCAATTTTGTTCAGCTTTGCAAAAATAGATATTTGAGAAAATAACTATTAAAGAATGATAATTTTGGAATTTGTCATTATTATTATTGAATCAATAGTTATGAAAATATGAAAATGTTAATATTGTGAAAGGAACTTATTAAATAGTTAATTTCTTATTCCATTCATCGATCTTGTCTTGTACTGTATTGTCTTGCTCTTCTTAAGAACAGTCTCTCACTAAAAACTGAAGTTCGGTAAAATAATTTTCAAGGTTTTCAACATCTTTCTCGTTTTGTGTTTGAAACTTATATCGGGCAAAAATTAAATTCTTCTAGGTATCACATGATCTTCAAAATGTGAGAATATGGTAATTATAGAATATTTTCTTCCTCGCTGATGAGGTTCCATGTATTAGAAATGTCTCTACAAAGATGTTATAGATGCCGATGTGTTTGGAATGTTTCAAATATTTTTCAGATTTTTGTATCAAGTTTAGGAGAAATTCGGGGTATTATTTCAATAACTTTTTTGTTATGTTTCACATTTCTGACAGCTACTATTCTTATTGCCATCCAACTTTTTATTTCCTCTTTCTCTTAAATACAAAAGCTATTATGTTTTTAATGAACTTATCGCACTTACTGAAGCTTTGTTTCTGCATGAAATAAATAAGACAAGTTTTTCTCCCCATCATTGGCATGACTTTATCTTCAACTATCGATTCATGGTTGCAAATAGTTTTTAGCTTCAAGCGAATGCAAGAATTTTGTGGGGTTTTTTGTTTGCTTGTTAGTTTGTAAGTTCTTGATATATCCACTTATTATATTTGTAAGCATTCATCCCTTGTTTCATTTCATTCATAGCTTTTATGTTTGTTGACAAATACCCTCTTTGTATCAGATAAAGGCAAGTCTTCTGTTCCTCTATAATTTTGCATGAGTGCTTCAAATTATCATTCCAATACAATGAGTTTTAAGTTTTTGTTTTTTTCTTTTCTTTTTTTCCTGGATTAATCCAGTGCATGTTTTCACTGGGTGTATTTATTTTCCCTTGCATTGTGTGCATCTTGCTTGAAGTCCAAAGGGGATGTGTTCTCACTTTTTCCTGTTTCAGAAGGAGGCGGAGGCGGACATTGAAGACTTCCTTCTCCAACATCTGATGGCGCAGGAAGGGGTAAGAAATCTATCGAAATATGAAACTTGAAAAAAATTTGTGTGTGATAAAACTATTGAATAGATTGTGAAACTTGATATTATCATTATCACTGCATACGAAAATAAGGTTTTGATTCTTGACTAATACATTATTGGGTGCCTACACTGCAAAAGCGGTATAAGGCATTGAGTAACAAAACAAAAAGATACATTACTTTAAAGGAAATGATTTCTCAAAGGATAGATTTGAGTCAGTTCCTCTACAAGACAGAAATTTGTTATACGTTTTCTTCTGTACGTTCTCAATTTTTGAATAAGATTTTACTTTCCCATGATACTGTCGTGCATTATGGCATTATGAAGAACTCACCTACTCAATTGTAAAAGCTTTTCAAGATGGTGGACAGAGGAACACTAACTATTATAGCTGACCCTACACCAACAATTTTTTATATCCACAAAAATGTTATTATTGTTTATTTTGTACACAGCTTCTAACTGTCATCATTTGATTTGACATTCTTTCCTTTCAGGTCATTGATGAGAAAGTTGACTGGCAGAAAGTCTTGTACAGAAAGATTGGAGACTCCAAGACCTCTGGCCAGCCCCAACTGACCCAAAGCAAAGTCATTGACCGAATCATCAACATGGCCAAAGTCATGTACGGCTTGCACACGGTGAGGAAAAAGCAAACCGTTAATTTCAAATAAATGTATCTATAGGTCTGTGTATAAAATTAAGATGAGTTTAGAGTTAAGCATCCCTGTATATGGGCTCACAAAATTAACATCATTTTCCCCCAGTAGTCAATTCATTCCTAAACAGTACCAACACGGCTATTCCATCTATCTTTCAAAAACTTTTCTCCAAATACACTCATGCAAATGAAATTTCACATGGGTAAGGACAAATTGATGCATCATTTGATATCATTTTTCTGACATTCTATTAAAACAGATAATTAAAAACTTCATATCGTTTCACACCTCCACGAATACTTTTATCATTCATGAATTTTGTTCACATCTTAGCAGCTAAATATGCTGTATATGATATGTGCTTCAGATTGTAAGAAGAATATATTAGATTCTTAAGTGAAACGTTAACATGGATCCAGAAAAATAATATTGTTGAATAAAAATGTTCATCCCATGGTCCTTCCTGGCTGCTCAGGCAGGTGTAGACAAAATATTTGTCAACAGTTCTGGAAGTATGTTAGTGTTAGGCAAAGGATAAAAAAACAAAAAATATAACCTTAATCTTTTTATTCTATTTTGTTTGTTTTTTTATGACCAGGTGGAACACCCAAATGCCCATGGCAAGAATGCCTGGAAGAAAGTCATCTCTTCTCAACGTAAGAGGGCTGTCATGGCCTGCTTTAGGATGATTCCCCTTCATGGAACACCTAGGTATGGGGTAGACAGTCGGTAGCTATGTGTGTATGTGTGTGTGTATCGGTGTGTTTGTTTGTATGTATGTATTTGTTTGTGTGTCTGTGTTTAAGCATGCATATGAGAGAGGCTGAGAACAGTTGCTTCTGTCTGCCTGGTAGGTATGCTGGTAGTTCTGGGTGGGGTGAGATGATGAGAGAAATGGGCAAACCTGGGCGATGAGAGCCTTTGGAGGTTGGGGGTGTATCAGTCAGCAGTGTACGTGGAGGAATGAGGTTACGGGAATGAAATAGCTGTAGGTTACAACATACTACTGTTATGATGTTAATGGCTTGGTCTATTTTTTTTTCTTGTGACGCTGCTCTGAAGATGAGAAAGGTCATGTCTATTATGAAGAGTTAAAATGGGTTTCGTTTGTGTGAAAAAAAAGGATATAGGTCATTTGTTTTACATAGTACAAAGAAGATAATGTATTGTTTGCTTAGAGGGCTTAATGGAGAATTTTGTTATGGTCATTTTTTTCAGACATCGGGCTATGAATCTGTTCCTCAAGTCTTACAAACAAATTTGGCTTCAAGCAGAAGCTGAGGCAACAGACAAGAACAGGCTAATTGTTGACCTTACTGTAAGTCTTTACTTGGCAATATTGTTATGTTATCCTTTATTCATTTTGTCCTCTTTTTAAAAAACTCAAATCTACTATGACAAACGTATAATTTGAAGCTCTCTATTCTTGAATCCTGTTTGCAACTGAAAGGTTAGAAGATGTTCATAATAAAGAAGTATGTTGAGAATACTTTTTTTTCTCAATTGATATTAGAGGTCAAAATACTACTAATTTCATGAATTGTGTGAGACTAAAGAAGATGTTACAATTCTATTTTAGTATATATCAGATTTAAGGGATGGTGTTGTACCTAAAAGTTTGGTCTGATATTTTTTTTATTCTACCTAAAGGAACTGCATGAAGAGGAGGAAGGAGAGAAAAAAGACGAGGAAGAGGAAAAGAAACCTGATCCTTTGACACAGTTGATCACTGCCTTGTGTCGTGGTGCCACCAAACAGCAGCTAAGCAGCTTGCCTGAAGACTTCCTTTACACCTCGTATGCAGAGATTATGAGTCAGGTACTGATGCAAGGGATTAATGCAGAATTTTGTTAGCACGAGCAATTGATGCCATCAACAGACCAGCCAACTCTCTATATGTGTATAAACTGTCTTCTCAAGCCCTGTTACTACCCCTTTAACTCAATGCTCCACATAAAGCAAAATTCAGTGAGCTGGTTGGGTTTTCCAGTAGATTTTTGTGTAAAAAAGCAATCAATATATCAAGTTTGTCCAGAAAATGATTGCTGTTTGCTAATATGATTTGACAACAAATATTTCAAAGGAATGGTATCTTTCAAAAGTAATTGAATTTGAATTAAATAATTATTTTTAAACAGCATGAATAAAATTATTTCATTTTGCAAATAGGTTATGATCAACAATTCGCCACCTGTGTCTGCTCCTTCTCAGCAAAAGCTGCCTGTGCCCAAGAGTTGCCTCTGACTTAGCCCGAGAAAGCAATGATAAACTAAAGCATGTCCTAAAAAAACAATTTGAACCAATATTTCTTTCTTTTGATTTCGCTGCAAGCCAAAGTGTTCTCAGTCAATCTATGATTTACTTTTAAAGAAGCTAATGAATTATCTTATGGATTATGTTTAAACTTGTTATGATTACTAAACCTGACTATCCTTTTGTACAGAGCTGCAGTGGTGAAGATGAAGATGACGATGACGATGGAGATGATGACGGCCCTGGACCCAGCTTTGAGGTAAATTTTGGATCTGTGACATCTTTTTTCACAACTCTCTTTTTAACTTTCAATTTTTTCTCCACATTGCACTTTCTATAATGGAAGCAGGCTGTTTACTAATCAAAACCCACCTTGTTTTCAATATATTAATATGTAAGCCTAGAGATTATGGAGAAAAATGTTCTACAAATTTTTGTGCTATACTTTAAATTTAGAAATATATCATGAATGATATTATGATGAAAGGGCCAACTTTAGTTAAAGATTTTATTGAGTTTGAGTAGAAATATATAGCTACATATCTCTTTGAGAGGTATCTACTTTAAATGTTTTACACAGTTGATAGCCTACACTAGTTGATATATATACAAAATACTGCCAATACAGAACTATCATATTTATATGCGAGATATTTGGTTGGAAGTATCTTTTAGTGATCTGTTAACTGAATTCATCTATTTTATTATTTTAATGAGATTTTCCACTATCAATTAGGTAAGATTCAAATGATAATTCTATTTTATTTTTCATCTAAGAAATGTGCTCTAGATAGAATATTTATCATTTTTATTCTACTAAATCAAGGAATTTTTTTTGGTCACTATCTACCATATATATATATATTTATTTTTCTTCATCATAATTGCATCCTTTTCGCTATATCTTGGCCTTGTCATGCATGTTTCAGAAATGCTATTTTGAAATGCATAAATTATAACTGATTTATACTCAAACCTTTTTTTCCATCTTCCCCAATGGTTGTGAAAATGTTTCCAGCCTTCATTAAAAATTGTGAATGGAGGGCAAATTTTCTCAATAATCTCTGTGGCGTACTTTTGTTGGTAACTGTTTTAACACCTTCAAGCAATGAAAACACAGTGAGCAATATGTAATTTACAAATTGTGTGCATTTGAAATCCATTCAATATATAATTCTAATTTGAAAATTTACAAAATTCTATGGTTTGCTTTGTATTTTTTTGCTTACTATTTTTTTATCAACAGTGTTCAGCATAAATTGTAATTCATATTTCTCATTGCTTTCAGTTCCACAAAAGCATTTTCTTATGTATTCATAATATCTTGATGCATTGAAAATTGAAAAGTGCACCTTTGTTTTTGTCACATTCAAATTCTCACACTTTTGCTGCATGGAAAGATTAAAGTGGAAGTCTGGAAGGTATTTTTGACCATGGCCACCGCAATCCCACCATGAAACAGCTTGTTATTATGTAGTCTTTTGAATGATAACCTACCTAAATCATGAATGGATGTTGCAATGTTACCAGTTCGAGTTCTCTATTGTTGCTATTCTAAAGTTTTGAAAAAGAAAAAGATCAAATAAATGCAGCTGGCTAGCCATTTTCAGAGATTTTTACGGCCTTATTTATATAAAGATATAGAAATAGATATAACAGATCTGATGAAAATATTGTAGTCTAATTATTAACCCCTTTATTCAACCATATTCTGAGGGGAAAATAGAAAATGTATCTACTGAACAGGCTACATGCTTTCCGATGACCATTGAATGAAAAAACATAAAACTTTACACATTTTTCCCCCCTTTTTTGGACAGAAAAAAGCCTTGCAGCAATAGTTTACATTTCATGATTTTGCATCTGGATTGTATGCTAATATTTTGAAAAAAAAATTTGCACAAAGGATATTTCAATACCTTTCTCAAACATCATTAAACTTCCAACCGTTTTGAATGATTATCTTTATATAGGTTCTCATTTTGAGAGGAAGAATTATATTTAGGTAATAGAGAGATACTGAAATTTAAATAATGTCTGAAAAATCAAAGGGGTTACATGGGCTGTCATATCATGATAAATTCACTTTGTATATTCCTGATAGGCTTCTGCTTCAAGACAGAACTTATATAAGTTCTACATTGAAAAAAGCTGCATTTATTTTGGCAAAAACATTGACACTGTTAACTTTTTATTCTAAAGAGCCCATTTTGGGTTTCATTTTTGGCTGGCTTGTTTGTTTAATTTTATCCATATCTAACCTTCCTGCTTTTTATATACTTGCTTCAGGTTTGTGAATCATTCAATGTTTGTTTACACCTGTAGTAAGATGTTCAAGTATTATATATGTACAAGTATGATAGTGTGGCATACAACTAAACAATTCCTGGTATTGAAATGCAGCTTAAGTTTATAAACTTTCTTTGAAATAAAATGTGTCATTATGGGAAAGAAGGCCTACTCAGTGAAATGTGAGCTTAGTGCCCTTTTTTGTCATTCTTTAGTCTTTTATACAAAAACATTCTCCTGCAGTTTTGAGCATTTGCCACAACAAAAGCGAAAAATCATATGTACAGAGTGAGAAGAAGTTCAGTCACTCTTAGATCTAAAATTTTGTCTATTTACAACACAAGTCAAAATAGAATATAATTTGTTAATGTTGGATGCAGAACACCCATATTCTGTGTTAGTCTAGTGTATATATATATATATGAGTCAAAGTTGATATAGAACAGTAGAATAGTTCTATCTTGTCTTCTATGTGAAGGATTAATCTACAACTGCTTTGTGTACGATTTTGTAAAACTAGTAGGAAATTATGATTTTTTTTTCTAGTAACTTCTAGTTCTTTTTTGTTCTTTGTGATTTTCAAAACAAGATTTTTTCACCTTGAAACAATGTTATCTCTTTTAAAAAGATGTGAAATATGATTTCTATGTCTTGGTCCGCAATACCCAACATTGATGTCATGTTGATATCATAAGTGTCACATCATCGTATCATCAAGATGTACATCTTTTCCTTTTGTATCATTATTTTGTCATTCTCAGCAGCAGCAAATTTTCTGTTTTGATCTTTATTTATGATCTGTTTTTATCTATGTTGCAGTATTGTCATCTTATTGAAAAATGTTGTCAGTGTGTCAAAACAACCAAATGGTCAATTGTAAATGAAAATGCATTTTAGAATGCTAACATGTGCCCTTTTAATTGCTTTATGTGTGTAGGTAGAAGTGCAGCAAATTATTGTTGTGAAAATAATTTGATAACTATATGAGTATTTGATCTGACTGAAATTTTAGTCCAATCGATCATTTTGAAAATAAATTTGCACATTAATTCTTTGTGGGTAGATGTGAGAAGGCTTTAAAAACTCCCTGCACTATGTGGTATGTTAGCCTTCTAATATTACTTTAATGGACTGGTTCATTTAATGCTCCTCATTGAATTCATAACTAAACAATATCTTTTTATTTTTTGATTGAGTTCATAGAATGACAACAGAAATATTCACCCCATGTAACTCATATTGTCTTGAGTTAATCCACTGACATATCTCATTTGTTTTATTATAGTTCATACTACTAACTCAAAACTTAAAAGATCAAACTAGGTATGAGATAAGAGTATATCATGAAAACCTCACAAATTTGGTAGAATCATTTCTTATCAAAATGATGAAAACAAACACATGTGTTATGAATGGCTTTGATGATTGTAATCATTCTTTAGAATTGTATCCACTTTAACAGACTATTACTATTATTTATTATCATTCTCTATGTTTTTCTGCTCATTACAGGAACAAGAAACAGAGAAACAGCAACTTTTGTCTGAACAGTCCAGGCTGTCTGATAGAGGAGCTGCTGAAATGGTCCTCATGTACATCAGTGCAAGTCGGGGTAAGACATCCCAGTTTTTCTCTCTGGTTTCTGACGTGGTTAGCGGAATGACTGTCTGCCATGCATGAGATAACAAATTGAAATGATAGTTGGGGTCATTGTTGAGTCCATGGGAAAGATGCATTAATACTTACTTGATACAGGTCTAGAAATGGGTACTAACTCGCATCTGTGGGTTAGGGAGTATACTATCTACACTTAATTTACATGGCCAGATTTAGAAATCATGACGTGTTTCCTTCTAATAGTTCTGAAGGCTTATTTGGTATCTGTTTTTATTTGCAAATATGATATCCTCAAAAGGTTTTTGAAAAAAACTTTTGATAATATTGTTATTTCTGCCCATAACTTTATTTATGTAGCATTTATGTTTTCATTTGATATAACATATTCTAAACAGGAAAAAAAACGTTCTGCTTTTATCTGAAAAGAAAGGAAAGATAGAATAATATACAGGCTGTAAAATGTTTATTCTACCCTTTCAGGAGAGCCGGGCCCAATGGTGTATAAGACTATTGAACTGGGAATTTCCCTTTTGAGGGGAGGCAACATAGCCATTCAGAAGGTAAATATCATCATTGCTATAGAATCTACTTCCTATAATATAGAAATCTGCTTTCTCTGATATCGCGGGTATAGAGCAAGATTGTTGTAACTCCAAAATTTTGAAAATAGAGTTGTCATAACCTTTAAAACAACGA
>JAUEKX010425827.1:0-16397 GCA_031834005.1 Dendronotus venustus
AGAGAGAGAGAGAGAGAGAGAGAGAGAGAGAGAGAGAGAGACACACACACACATACACACACACACACACACACACATACACACACACAACATAATAATCCTGTTTTATCCGTTATAGTTAAGGGGCCTAATGTGACATGGAATGTTTTCAAAGGTCGAGGTGAGGTGTTTGTTTCGAGAAAAAAGTTTCATTCACTTGTCTAGTCTAGCTATGAAAAAAGGAAAAAAAATTGTTTCTCAGCTTGCACTAATGAAAGCGTCAAGTTAAAGTTTTTAATGTTTTCCCTCAATCAACTATCGAAAGGGAACACAGCACGCCAATTTATGATGCAACACCAGCTGCATCACATCAACACATCAACACACCCTCTCTTCTCACGCCTGGTATTTCCCCACATGCCACGCTGGCGACCCGCGCTACACGTTGTCACTAATGTGCACTTGCACTTTGACCTTCGGATAACTGCGCGTGGACTTTCTTAATCTTTGGTGTTTTTATAATTTATGGTATAATTGCCATGACATATCATAACAATGATGATTCAATTATCTATATTTAGAACAGCACAGCATAGCACAAAATGACATACTTTATCTGACGTGCAAGTAATAGAATAACAGTTATAGCAAAGAGACTCTTTGGTTATAGTATTGATGACATAAGGCATAATAAGGGATTTAAAAAAGAAACAACAGTTAGGCCTACTCATTTTGATATGCATAGAAAATGCTTTGAGTTTTTCTTGAAAGTAACTGACAGCATTACTTTCGGCTCCACTAAAAGATATTATAATCAAATATATTATTATGTATCAACCTGCCAACATAGTAACAACGTTCTATTGATTATTTGTCAGAACAATCAAGGCAGGGTCACCAAAAAGTATTCTTAGGGGTCAATGTCCAGTCAAGTAGAATCTAAACAACGATATCATTATTATTATTATTATTATTATTATTATTATTATTATTATTATTATTATTATTATTATTATTATTATTATTATAGATTGAATCAGATAATCCGATTTTTGTTTGGATTGATAGTGGCTTGTGACTAGATATTGGCTATCTAGGCTAAGTGAATAATAAACAGTAAATAAAGTACGGGAGGGAAACATAGTGTCCAGAAATAGGGAAATAAAAAAGGAACCTAGATCTGATATAGGCCCTATAACTATAATATCATATCTCTATCTACTATACTACTAGAATAGATAAAAGAGGCCCGCTCAGCCAATCCCAGAGAGTTCATTCTATCTCGCGCGTCTATTTTTTGATCACCCGATTCATCACGCCACGAGAACACACGGTTTTCGCAGCGCGCTGTGACGGCCAGTGACCTTCTGTGTAGGTGCCGTGTTTTATGTTCAAGGCTCAGGGGTCACGAGGTTAACTAACAGCGAATCAGCTGACGCATGTTTCAATTGTTTCACTCCATGTTGTCAGTCCCAGTCAGTGCCGTCTGCTGTTGTGATAAAAAGGACAACACACGTATCTCCGCATACGTTTCTTTGCATTTTGACCACGTTCTTCTTTCTAGCGTATGAAATTCATTGTGTGATCAAATCGTATTCAGTGTGTTGACAAGATGGATATTTTGAATTGTTGATTTCTTTTTCAAACATCATTATCATACAGAGAAGATCGTGATAAATATATTTCACACTTCTCTATTACGACAAGGACGTGTTTATTTTGGTCCCAATTGAAGGTGAGTACGTTCGCTAACATCACACGTGAAGGTTACCCGTTAGGGACCTCTTCTATTTTTCTGCTTTCTTGTTGCAAGATGGATGGACCGAGGACGATTTTTTAACTCTTGAAGATTCTGGACGCTGTAAAATCGTGTGATATCGTCATTCTCTAAACGTGGTCCCCGTTGTTTTCATACGTTTCTTGAGAACCCTCTTTATCTCTCTTATCTCTAAGAGATCTAAAAAGACGGTACGGAGTAAATTTGATCTTATTTTAGAATGATGATTTTGGCAGCTTACTCTGAAAATTGGAACCCAATCTCCTAGACTCTTGAACTCTTGTCTCTTACACAGTATAGAAGCTTTTCCATTTCCATTGCATTGCTCATTGCTTTGATTAACTCAACAGCTTCTGACTTTTGTCATCCATTTGATTGTTTATGTGTGTGGAAGTTTTGTTGTTGTTTTTTTCATGCTTTTGTAGAAGCAGGTCTCATGTGTCTCTAGCTGTAGCCAGGTGCTCATTGAAACTTAACCTGAGTGTGCTGAGGGTATCTGACGCTAAATTAAAATGTCATCAACATGAAGCAAACGATAATAGTATTTTAGAACTCTTTCTATGCCTATACCTAATGCATGCCAATTGAATTGTTCACATATGTAATAATGACCTTATTACAAGGCTAAAAATATTGCAACATGGACCTCAGACAGTAGAAGGTCATTTTCAACAATAGCTCTTTCTGTAAGTAGGCTAACCATTGCTACCATAGCAAATTATATGATACTAGCGCTGCCCTCTGTGACGGGGTTTGGGGATTTGGGGGAGGTGGGGTGTAAACAACATCATAATAAATAGTGCAAAAACGTACACATTCAATACACACAGTGCGAATCAGTGTTAATAAACGGATACAATCGTCTAAAACGTCTTTAAACAGGTCGAAATTGAAAAAGATAGTTCTGCAGGAACAAACAGCGAGAAACAAAATGTCGTACCCCTGTTCATCTGTTTCTTGTGCAGCTAAAATTCCTTTCTTCCTTTAAAACATAGAACAATTTTTTAATGAATTTTAGTGCAAACCGCCTAAGAATCGGTCCAAAATTGACGGAGGAGATGTTGTTTAAAGTTAAAGGTCCCAAGTTTGCCTATTATATGGATAACATTCATGAAAAATAATTATTTCTACATCTTTTCCTAACCAATAGAATGAGAAGTAATTTGAAAATGTCTTTATTTTCGGATTATTTGTCACAACCGACTCAACTGAGTACTCGTTGTCGCAGAAAATGAGTAATGTCAAAACCATCTGTACCCTTTAAAATGATGGAAGTAGTTTATAATTGGTGTGAAGTGCCAAGAGTGACTTCTTCTTCTCTCACATTGGCGCTGGCTGATGGTGAGGAAACATCCCGAAGTCAGAGAGAAAAGCAAACTTATAAATTGTTGTTTCGTTTCTTTCCACAGAAGTACAACACAAACTGAGACTATCACCAAGATGGCTCCTCGAAGTCCTACCGAAAATGGTGACTACAAGGATGGTCTTGGCCTGGACACTGTGGATGAACTGGTCTCGGACGCACCTCACGTAAAGAAGAAGCCCCCCATGGTTATCGTGTGGCGAAATGTCATCATATTTGCCCTTCTGCACGGAACTACTATCTACTCTTTTTTCCTCGTCCCCCAAGCTATGGCAAAGACTGTGTATTGGAGTAAGTCAAAGTGTTGCATAGTTTTATTAATTGTTGATATTATTTCTATCCAAGGGCTTTTGAGCTTTGACTCTTCTTTGTCTTCTTGAGCTGTTTTGTTCAGTACGTTGCTTATATTAAATTATATCAGGAGGGCAGGGAAACCTACATTTGTCTGAGATTCAGTATCCAATTTACAGTACAAAAGTAAAAGCCCGAAGCCACGGAAAACAATGGAAATAATTTCAAGTTTAAATGAGGATACAAGGGGATTTGAACCTTAACCTATACACTGTCGATACCTAGAATGGTGTAAAGCAGCAGCGAATATGGATAGGACAGTTTCTCTCTGAGAATTCGTTATTGAGTCAATGTGACTTGGCACAACTCAACTACACACTAGGCGTGATATTGATACAATATTTCTATTGGCAATAACAGCAGCAATGAAACTAGATATGGCCAGATCTATGTGTTATTTTAGGGTCGCAGAAAAGGTTGCAATAAGAATAGCTGGAGATATTTTGCAAGCTGTGTTATGAAATTATTGATTAGATGCCAAAAATTGTTGGCTCAATCTATTTAAGGAACAGTTTTATTACCTGTTAAAACAGAAAATTATGAAGTAATGAATAATGATGATGATATGAATACTCATGAATAGCGAAAATGATTGTGATTGTGTCTTAAGAAGTTACACCTTTATCACTGCGTATAGATGTTCTCATGACAAATAAAGTAACTTTCCTGGTAAGCATAAAAACTGTATGAGTTGCACTTAGGCAACGCACAAGTAACACACTTTTTGCATTCTTATTTTTTAAAATACAACATGGTCTCTTTTGTTAAATGTTTCACTGATTAATGAATAAAACTAATATTCAGAAATATCTGATGGGTGGTTTGATCAGTAAAAATGACATTCTGCAAATCAGCTTGCGGTACAGCAAAGCATAGTCCATAGTCATAGAGAATCCTAGAATAGACTCCCGGAATCATGTCAGAGAATTGGAATTGCAAAGCATAGTATAAAGATATATTTTTAAGTTGCATCTACTAATTTCTCTCTTTATCATTATCTTTTCCAGCTCTCTGGTTGTATTTCTGTTCAGCCATGGGAATCACTGCTGGTGCCCATCGCTTGTGGTCACACAGAGCGTACAAAGCCAAATTGCCTCTTAGAATGTTCCTAGCTACCTGTAACTGTGTTGCTTTCCAGGTGAGTAGTCGGGGGGGGGTTTCCATTCTAGTTTGGATTGAACAATTAGTTACAATTACAATTCAATTGTGCTGTACTTTAAGAGAACAGTTCAATACGGTCTTTGATAATCCCGTTTTTTTTATTCTAGGAAAGGATTTAGGTCAATCATATTTTCAGTTTGAGTGTCAAAATGTAAAGAGATGAATAAATTGAAATACAGATTTTGAAAAGATAACTCAATAACTCTGCACGAGTAGATTTTACAGGAGAGACCAAAAATAAGTGTTACAATCAATATCAACTATACAGTAATTTACGCTTTTTTTATGCAGGATAGCTAAAAATGTATAAATCTTATATGACTTGCCATTCCAGAACTCTATATTTGAATGGTGTCGTGATCATCGCGCCCATCACAAATTCTCCGAGACCGATGCCGACCCTCACAATGCCAAGAGAGGCTTCTTCTTCTCTCACATTGGCTGGCTGATGGTGAGGAAACACCCCGAAGTCAGAGAGAAAGGCAAGGTTATAAATCTGGAGGATTTGAGAAACGACCCCGTCGTCATGTTCCAAGACAAGTAAGTTTAAGAGAATGGAGAATGGCTCTCTTGGATAGCAAACGCTAGAAGGTGCAACCGGCAACAACCCTCCTCTTGCTGGGTTGTACTTCGATTTCTGATCTTTTGACTGGACTGAATCCATCTTACTTTTTCCAAACATTATCACCTCTATTATTGTGTTGATGTCCTTTCTTCTGTCAAACAAACTTTTAATAAGAAAAATTGTTTTGTCTAACCATGTCCCAGCAATAATATGATTCAAAAGTGAGTGCTCGTGATCTAGATGACCGATCATCGTGACTAGAACTGTTATAAACAATAAATGCATCTGAATGCTGAAGGCTGGTAGGTTTTAAGTTGAAGATTTAATCACAGTGAGACAGCCATTTTTGTGATATATAGCAGACTGTGTTCATTGGAAAATTTTGCATCAGTAATAGTTATCTTTTGTTGGTGCAAGCATCCTCTCTGACCTTTTAGTTTTAGGGCATTTGATTATAATATGCTATTTCATGCATTATTATCATAGTTTGTCAGTTAATCTTTTCTACGTGATCTTTGATATCTTTAATTGATAAAATTGGTCTGCACATCAAAATCAGTTGGTAGATGCGATCGATAAGTCAAGTAAAATCAAAACTTCACCATGGGAATACTTGAAGCTATTTGCGATATGACTCATCTAAATATCTATGAGGAGATCAACCTTTTCATTATGAGCTATAGATTAGAGAAAGATTTGTTATCATCATTAGTTTGTTGTGTTTGTTCTTTTATCACCTTCACAAAACATGAAAGTAAAGGAAGTAAAAAATATATAATTTTTGCCAAGCAAGTAATACTCTTGGTTGATAAAATGTCTCTATTTATTACAGTTGTATGATAGTAAACCTGAAATTGTCTTTTTGGAGTACAAGTTTTGTCTTGTATTTTGATCTTTTCTCATTTTTTTCTCTACATATGTCTCTATTCAAAAAATAAAACAAGACAAGCCTCTTTATCAAGATGACTTTGAGCTGACGTATCCTAATATTATATCTTTTCTGTTTTCTTCTTTTTGTTTTTTCTTTTTGAGGTTTGATTAATAGGTGCTATTATCATCTATAGATTAAATCTATTTTGGTATCAATCTACTAGTAGCAAGTACTATTATTGTCTATAGATTAAAAATCTATTCTGGTATCAATGCACTTGTAGCAACTACAACGACCCTTTCATGTCAGTCTGGCGGGTTTATCGTTTTGATTCTTATCCTTTAACTCATACTTTCATCTTACTTTTTCTGTTTATCCCTGCACTGTACTGTCTGTGTCAATGTGCTCTTTTCGAACAATTCAAAGCAACATCTCTGATGGCATCCATCTTTTTCAGGCACTACGGAAAGTTGCTGTTGCTGTTTTGCTTCATCCTGCCAACGATTGTGCCTGCCCTGTGCTGGGGGGAGAGTGCCTACCTTGCCTTTTACATCTCGGCCGTGATGAGGTACACCCTTGTCCTGAACGCCACCTGGCTGGTGAACAGCGCCGCTCACCTGTGGGGCAACAAGCCGTACGACGAGCGCATCAACCCCTCGCAGAACTTGGCCGTAGCCCTGTGCTCGACTGGCGAAGGTTTCCACAACTACCACCACGTCTTTCCCCACGATTACGCCACCAGTGAGTTTGGGTGGAAGCTGAACATGACCACCATGTTCATTGACTTGATGTATGTCTGCGGGCAGGCCTACGACCTGCGCTCCATCCCCAAGGAAATCGTCGAGAAGAGGAAACTCCGAACAGGAGACGGATCGGAGTAACTCTGAAGGACGAGTGGTCGCTAGAATTGTCGATGCTCTCGATAGTTTTTATTTACTTCATAGAGATTTGCTCTGATCATTCATAAAACTAAAACACAGAGGGTTGATTATTGCAAAAAATGAAATCATGAGCGAGTTTCATTTAAAGGATTGTATCTCCAGTTTTAGACAATTTGAAAAGGAAGGATATCTGCTATCCTTGCATGTGGCGAAACTGATGGGTTCTGTTTCCTTGTCTTTCATTTGTATCTTTAACTGCCTCGCAACTTGGTGTGTTTTATTATAGTTAATTCATCCAGCAATGAACATAAAAACAACAAAAACATAGTGAAATTTGGTTGTAGACTTTCTTTTAACAATGTAAATAGGATATAAAATGTTGTTTATTATGTAAACAGATAAACGTTTTTGCCGCTGGTGTTGTCATAAAGTAAAATATTTATGAAAAAATTCAAAACTAAGTTGGTTTCTATGAACTGATTTAGAGTAAGAGGTATTTCAGGGTCAGAATAATTCCCAATAATCCTAACAAATGCAGTTTGTCTCAACTATTTCATCGCCAATTCTCTCACATAACTGCATGTCATTTCATTGTTGCGTGTTGTCTGCATTTCCTCCAAATTGCATATATTGAATTGATGTTTGCTTGTTGCGTTGTCGATCAACGACTTGAAAAGATATAGATATATATTATTGTCATTGTATTCTATGGATTTGTAAGTTTAGTTTTACAATAATTATTAAAATTTGAAATGGAAGCAAAAAGGATCAGAAATCCATCTCAAGCTATTGCTTGTTTGGTTAGTTTTTAACAATGAATTCTTATGAAAACAAATCTATGACTCAAATATTTGCTTTCATGAGCCTCTGAAAAACGATTCCTATTTCAACAGCTGCTGATGTTTACGATTTTGAAAGTAGTTCTCAATCTGTATACTTAAAACATCTGAAACGATCTATGCGTGTATGTGGAATTAAAATTTACACGGTTTAGAGAGGTGTCATAACTTTTGCTTTAGAGCCAGAAGAGTATTTATTGCTATCAGCACCAGTTTTGTCTTCTTCAACTATTGTATTCCGCAGGTTGATTTCTTTCTTTCAACTGCAACAACTCAAAATCTGTTGAATACAGTGCCATTAAATTGATTTATTATAGGTATGAGACGATAGAGAGAAAAAAAGAAAGTAGTTTCTTACAAAACTTGATTTCACTTGTAATAAATATCTTTTCTTCAGTATTCTTTTCGCTTTCAATTGTACTCAATTAGGGAGTTTTTTTGGGAAGCTTTGACTGCTATTCAACTAGCATTGGTCGGCTCAATCTATGGGTAGGAGGGTTTAAATGATTATTTTGTTGTTATTTTGTATAGAAATAAGAAAACGCGTTTGAATAATGATAATATAGATAATAATAAGGTGGTATTCTAATTCTAAAAAAGGCATTTACACAAGGGTACTCATTACGCTGTTTAAACAAAGCAATAATAGGAATAGAAATGGCACACCTGATGTCAACTCCGAGGGTATTGAAACAAAAGGGTACTGGCTTCATACACTGCAAACAAAATTATTTGTCCTGCATGTGTGGACAGCTCTGATGAATGAGAAAAACATTACTTTAAACTTTAAAACAGCAATTCAACATGACAAGGATACCATGTATTGTTTCATTACTCTCTCTTTCCCTATACTATCAAGTTTCATGTTTCATATCTTGATTCCGTTTCCTTCTCTCTCCATTGATCTATTTTCTCATCTTATCTTTTTATGGCATTTTCTTAACAAAAATTGCCTTTTGTTCTTTGTATTTACGATCTTTTGTGCTTAAACGTTATGATTAATACTCTATTATTTCTTATTTCAAACAATGAAGTATTTTATTTTTAGATTAAAGCGTTGAATTGATGAATACTGTTAGTCCACTGCAAGAAATATTATATCCAAACTTTGAATCTTGAAGCTCAAATATAAAAATGTTCACTAATTAATAGCGACAAAATTTTAAAATTATGAAACAGAAAACTTGAGCAAGAGTGCCATGCATTCCTTGATAGTTATTCCTTGCAATGAGCCAACAGTTTGTTACAATGTTGATGATATTGATGATGAAAAGTTGATATTGGATCGATGACAATGACAATCTTTCAACCATTACCGAGTTGATAGTTTAGCCAAATAACGTTTTTTCCGACTATGGAAAAATAGATATTAGCGCTTGGTCGCATTGTTTTATTACGATCAAGGCCACCCACCTCTTGTGCCAACAGAAAAGAGATTTTGTATTATTTTCCATCTCTTGTCAGGTGTGAGGATGAATGCGTAGTACACAAGGCCGTCTCTATACTATTAGTATACTTAAAGATGGTCTTGGTAGTCAGTAGGGATGATTAGAGCAAGGGGGGCGTTTGTTGTCATGGGCAGGGCCCAGCAGAGCAGTCCGATATAATCAAAGGTCACAGGTCTGGTCATTCCGATATTATAGAGTTTGTGTATGTTATGATACATACTACTCCTGTAGACAAGCAAGGGTTCCTCCTAGGGGTCATTAGCAGCATGCTGGCAGGTCCTCTCTATGGTAGTGGCCTGAGTAGTAAGTACCCTTGAATTTTTCTTAAAGGATTAAGTAGGAGTAGGAGGGATTTCTACTACTCCTCCTCACTCCCTTGTCTTGCTAGAGGATGCGTTAGTTAGGCAGGCCTCCATTCAACCTCTCGAGTGCCGGACCCCTATACTATTGGATACGAAGGATGGATTTTTAGGAATAGACAAAGCTATTACACAAAATATAACTTTGACTCTGTGTGTGTGCATGTCGATCGAGGTACCCCAGACTTTGTTGATCAAATCTGAATCCAGCGGTTGTGTATGCAAGCAATGATTGAACTGTGTGTGATTTGTGTGTCCATTTATTATTTGAAGTTGAAGATCATAGAATGCATTTTAAAGATTTTGTTCCTTTTGGAAGGACTGAAAGTTTTATCATCTTATTCTTCTTCTATCACTGGCTCAGTAGTCCCAGGTATTGAATGACACACAATGGGCTTCTTGGAATCATGAGAAATAAATCATCGTAGATAATCTATGAATTTAAGGACATCAATAATTATGTAAATCCATTGATTTAATTGATTATGCACGTTTGTCCAAAATTATGGAACCAAACAAAACAAATTAGGGTTGGATAAATTCAACATCAAAAAAATGATTATGAAAAATTGAAAAAATGATTTTTGTTTGCTTTTGTTTTTCTTTGCTCTTCACTTTGTTTCATTTCATCCATTTTTCCTGATGCTATTTATTAGTTTGTTACTTGAATTCTACCCATGATGCTTTCTATTTTACAGGATATATAACAGTTTTCTTAAATAGTCTGCATTGCTCGTGTGAGCTTGTGTTGATTACGAATTCCATATATATGTTTGGTCTGAAAAGGGTTGTGGTAAAAAAAGATTCCCATGTGTAACATGCACTGAAAAAAAAAGAGAAGAAAAATACAGAAAATTACTGTTGTTTGAATATCCCGTATCTTCCTCCCAATTCAATTTTAAAATGTGATAAATACTACATATAATGAATCGAGATTTTTTTTTTTGGATGTAATATGAAATTATGTTGTGAATGTGCAAATTTCGATTTGCATTATTTTCTTATCGAAATAAATTCTTCTTCACAGTCGGAGCTTGTCTTACTTGTTACTTTAGTCTTGGAAATATGTGGCTTGTGTGTGCGTGAATGTGTGTGTGTGTGGCACCATTTTGGTCTAGAGGTAAAGAGTTGCTCACCACCTGAATATCCACTGTTCGATTCCCAGCAGTTGTACTGAGGATTGACTAGTGATATGGCATGACCTATGTGTCAAAAACGGCCAAAAGCGACCAACTTTGAAACTTTTTAGAAAGGTTTGACTTTGGCAGTCCTATCTTGTCTTGCCTGTAACACCACCTAACATTGTTGAAGTGGGTGTCAAGATTGGTTGGTTGGATTGTTTTGTTGGAGTTTTAAATGAAGAGCTTTCCCCTCCAAGGGTCATACGGTTATCTATCTTTGGAGTAGAAGGAGGAGGCCCAGTAAGTGCACACGAGATATCTAGTGGAGTACACGTACAGTGGGCGCCGGATTCAATGAGGTCGTGTTCTACGAGGCCTGTTGAAATCCCTGTATGGAAGTTTTCATTATACCTAACATCACACATACAACAAAATCATGTTATGAGTCCCGACGACCTTATTGAATCCAACTTCCGCTGTACTGTACTGAGTAGGCCTAAATTAAATGTTTTCACACATTATGATGTACTGTGTGACCTCAATCTTGAAACAAACCGAAGGTGCTGCTGCGTCATGTTGTTGCGATTGATAACTGCTAACCGAATTCAAGTCAATGTTATTTTTGTGACTAAGCAAGGTCGAGTGTGACTTCTAAAGACTTGTCACAGATATGGCAAAATGTTACGATGTGTAACAATGATAGTGATAGACTATCTCTTTACGAGATAACCTTTACGGATAAGATTACTCACAAGGCCATATTTATAATTTGGTGTCATTGAGGGATGTCTTCATCATCAGGGTGTTATCATAACATGGAGATAAGAATGGAGATAAATACATGAAATTATCACTAGGTATCTGACTATACTACCTACTGCTATATTGTTTCCAAATTTGATGCTGATGATAGTGTATCTGTTTCAGTCAAGTGGCTTCTGTTTATTGTTTATATTCGCCCAAACGACCGATGAGTGTAAATCCCAGATCTCACTAATGAAACTCAAGGATGATTAGTCACTTTGTTCTTTATATTCAATATCTTGTTGAGATCAAAATTTGATTTCATAAAGATGTTGGTAGAAATGTGTAGTGACCATTTCCGGTTAATTCACATTTCACTTTCATTCCGTTTGCCATAGGACTTTAATAAAGGAATAAATGATAGCTTTAATATAGCCCTTTGCCACGATCTTCACTGTGTACTAAGCACCTCACACCACTTCATTTTTCCTCGGCAATCAACGAACTAATATAATAACGCATCAAGCAATACAAGTGGTTACCATTTGTTTCGTACATAGTCAATGCTGTCTATAACCAGGGGGACCTCTGAATTTGACATCGGTCTCCCATTAGATGAGAAAACGTTATTCAAGTCGGGATTCAAACCCTGAACACATTGATCACCTAGCGGATACAATACCCATTGCTTCTGACACCAAATGACCAGAGATAAAGCTGTAAAAATAATCTTAGTAGTAGCTGAGGTTCAACCTGTGTTTGTTTGGGTTGGCAAGTAGTAGTCGAGTACAAAACTAATGCGTGGCCCAAAAAGTTGGAAAACTAACAGTGGAGGTCTCTTGTCATCAGTATTTTAATGAGGATTAAAAAGATTTTGTACAAAATTCAACATGCTTATTCAACACCTACCATTAATATGGATATTTGTTTTTCAAAAAGAAAGTAAAACAGAACATCAAGCATTCGTAACAAATATAAAAATGTTTGATAAAGTCATGAACTATATGATAACAATATAAGGGGGACAAAAAATCAACAAAAAGCAAAGCATAACGCAAAAACGCAAACATAGTTACTGCAAAATGAAAGCTATTTGCATACAAAAAAACCCAATCAAAAGTAAGTAAGTAAGTAAGTGGTCTATGTAATCACAACGGTACGAGCAGTACCTACTAGAATAAAACATGATCACCCGAATAAAGAAATATATCAATCAATATCAACCAAGAAAAGAATTTCTTATCAGCAGCTTAGGAGGAGAACAGTTACACAAAGAGAACTAATTTGCATTCTTGTAGTTGGTGGTGGTGAGGTACAAAGAGAACATCTATCAACACATTTTGGATTCTATGACGGAAGCTTATCTGTCTCTTTGTTTCAGAAAAGAATCAGAAAGAACAACCAACACAATTTTAGGTTGCATAGTATGTATAGCGGTTGGAAAAAGTAAGACAAAATAAAGCTTGAGTTGAAAGATTACAGAAGTAGGAACACCCGAGACTCTCTCAACAATTGTAGAAAGAGATTTGCATGAACTTTTTTCAATATCTTTCACAGAATGGAGAAAAAAAATGATGAAAACAAAATGAAGTCTTGTAAACGAAACGGTAAAATATTTTTGTTTTAGAATTTTACGGCTCTTCGGCCTCCAAGTCCAAGGATCATTATCTCAGCCCTGAAAATGAAAAAGTAAGTTGATAGTTTAGTTTCAGTTAAAAGATAAGAAACAGATTTTAAAAAACACAGTATAAAAGTATCGAGGTAAACAATAAACTGCCATCCAATTATCACCATCACTATAATAACTATAACTATAATATCAATGCTGGAACAATAATCACTTGCAATTTTTTGATTTAGTAACAAGAATACTTTTGGCTATCTCAAAGAGAGTAAGAGGAGAAACCTATCACACAAGCTTAGCCCGTCTGTCTTACCCTACCCCCTGTTATCATTAACTCTTCTAGCACCGTGACCAGTGCAAACTACTGATTGCAAATTGTGAAGTTGCTGCTTTACAAAGACACAATGTTAATTAAATTCAACAATAGATTCATTAGATTTCTGTGTAATATTTTAGTTTCATTTCATACAAAAATAATACGATGTAATTTTGTTCTTCTATGTACTTATATTACATTTTGCTTAATGGGAGTTTTTCATGGTCATTCCCTGGTAACTTTACTTTATAACAAACGCAGTAGTTCAAAATTATTCGGTACAAAATCGAATCAGGGACAACTGAATATCTATGGATTATAATGAAGTAAATTAGCAGGCACTGAAACTGAAAGTGATAGTGGATGGCTCAGTAGGTAAGAAGAGGGCTCGCTTCTACACGGTCGGAGTAGGCATGGGGTCGATACCCACTGACAATGACTCAGAATTTTGTTCTTTAAAGCTCTTGTCTTTCCGCATCAGAACTGTACATTACTTCATCTTTGTCTAAATGCCGGACTTAAGCCAGATGCGACAAAAAAAGGCTATGGCAGGTTAAAATCAAATCAAATCATTGGAACATAAATGGGCCGGGGGGGTTAGTATATCATTAGTCATTGAGGTTAATATTAAGTTTTTAAATAAATCTTTTGTTTTTTGATTTTAGAAAGTTCGTTTCATGGAAATATTATATTACATTTCAATACAAACATAGATGATATATGCAAGCAATTCTATCCTAATCCTAAAGACTAACAAACTGACTATAGACTGCATCGTGTCAAATCAGTCAAAGAAATTCAAACTAAGAAGGATGAAAAGAATATTTCTTTACACCGAGTCGAGAAAAACACAAAAATCACCCAGGAAAAGACAAATTTGAAAAAAACCCACCCAACCAACTGTATAGCAGTAACATCGAATAAAGCAATGAAAATGAAAGACAAAACTGTATCAAGCATTGCATAAGACATGAGCTGAATGCAGTAAGAAAAAATAAAAGCAGAGAGAGAGAGAGAGAGAGAGAGAGAGAGAGAGAGAGAGAGAGTGAACAATAGTAAGAGTTAGAGAACCTCAATTCAACCACAGCACAGGATAAAATTGAGTTTTAATCTGAATAACAAAATGGAAGTAAAAATGCAAACAATCAAGTATAAAATATGTAACATAAACTTGCAATGCCAAGAACTGAATCAACAAGAGCTCTTCTTATGAAGAAGGTAAAAATAACAAACCTTTCCTTTTAGAAAAAAAAAGCAAAGAAAGTATAACTGAAGATTTTAATGGAATGATGATATTAAAATATCAGAACAAACGTGATAACATTGAAACTTAATATTAAAGGAAAAATATATTAAAGAGCAGAAACTATTTTACAGTAAAAAATACTTCTGCTCAGTATTTATTCAATAAAAAACCCAGTAATAATAGACATGAAGTAGTGAATACTCTGCCTTTTTACAAATAGTTTGCAAACACTTGAATTCTCACGCTGAACGTAAATATGAAAAGAAATACCCCGATAATAAATAAAAATGATTAAAATCACGAATCACACGATTGTTGTATCACATTCACACAAGGAACTGGGGACGATTGTTTCAAAGAGAAAACAATTGATAATCAAAATATCACAATGCCGTTAAAATAATAGATTTCTATCAATGTAAAAATAGAGTAACAAACACGGGTGGTTTTTCACACAGAAAATGACAGAGGGAACAAACCGCACCACACGTCAAACATCAAATCACGTGTTACGTCGACAACGCACTGCAAATCAAATTGTACGCTAATTGTTGAGGATTCATTAAAATAAAATACTTCTATTGAAACACGAAGCATCAATCCGGATATAGAATATAATACGCTAGTATGCTAAGCAATAATCAATTATTAAAAAAGGGTTTTGTAGTATGAGAACAGGTATGAATGGTACAGATGGTTGCAGAATAGAACAAAATAATTGTACATTTTGCTCTCATTCATGGAAGGTTGATGGCAAAAATATCTTTGGTTTACATCCATTATATAAGTATAGTTCTTTTCTGGTAAGCCCGAAAAGGGGAACAAACAATGTATTGAAAATCTTTAGAAAAAAAAAAGAAATATATAAAATAAAATTAGTCAAATTACAATACTTACAGGAGTGTGAATTAAAACTAGTACAATTGTTCATTCTAGAATGTAAACACTACGCTACTTAGTTACTTAGTCCAGATTAATGGTTGATGCTAGTCATGCTATTTACAAGGCGACAGCTTCGAGTTCCACCAGAGACGGACTCCTACTTCCCACCGAATCGCTCGTTACTTTTAAAGCCTCGGGTATCGAATAAAAAAAAAGGAAGAATTAAATGCATTCATTATTATGAGAATGAAGAATAAACGAAGATGAGGTGATCGGGAGGCTGTTTGTTACATACAAACAAAATGAAACTACTCTTTGCTCAATCCGTGCTGACCTTTCGTTTTAGTAAGAGTCTTTTCTCGCTTCTTGTCGGCGGGATTATGGTTTGAGAGAAAAAAAACTAGAATTGTAAAAAGCCACAAAAAACAGACTAGGTCTTAGATTGAACAATTGGAAGTTTGAGAAGCACGATGAAATGCGGCAAAAATAATTTTCTAACCAATAAAAGCAATAAGCAATATCATTGTTCTTAATGGAATTAGATAACATTTCTAAAATGACACAAGATAATTCGGCCATAATCATTTCAGTTTCCAAACAGCTTTTTAACAGTCTAGACTCTTACGACTAACAACTGCCATAGAAATCAAGCTCAACACCATATAATATAATATTTATTTATATACATATTCCATACGTCGTAAGATTTACTGTCATATAAAGGACGGAAAAGATTTTTTTTCAAACAATTCAAAGAAAGACGAATGTGAAAGAACCAGATTGCGACATAGAATGTCTTTGTCAGTGACATGTAATAATAATAGAGAAAACGGAAAAGAAAAAAGTACAGCTACTGATATTCTACAGTCC
>JAUEKX010425938.1:0-16387 GCA_031834005.1 Dendronotus venustus
ATATGAAAAATAAAACAGATCAGAAAATATTTAACATAATCTGAAATCATACATCAAGGGTACACACTATCCTTAAGCTCGGTCTAGCTTGACTAAATATAACTGAACTAATTTCACCATATAAATGTTTGGAAAATTCTCTTACAAATAACTTCGTAATATTATAATTTTATTTAATGATAAGGACTACGATAGAAAGGGAAAATACATTTTGATCATATTTCACTGTCAATCTTTCCAGCTCCTCGGGTAAAGCATCAGAAATTTGTTTAAATATCTTGCATAATTCTTCTTTTGCTGGGTTCATTTTATCAGGTTTAACAGCCCTAGAAGAAAATAATGAAAACGGGTTACTCCATGCTTTATGCATGATCTCAATAATACTGATAGCAGCGTACATGTATATTTTGTGGAATTTGAAAAGTAGCTTAATAATAGAGTACTGGCTATCAGAATGGGAGACTGTACAGAATCTATCTACTCAATTTGAGAGCGAGATAGGTGGTTGACACGGGATATGTCTAGTCGAACTACACAAATCCAATACCCTTGATATGATGTGTTAGGACTTCCAGCACAGCATCTTCAACTAACTAATAACTAACGAGACTATCGTGTGTAAAAATTATTATCTATACATCTATCTTTAAAATAACAAAGAAGTTCTGGAAGCGAGCTTGGTACACCTAAGACATTTAATTTCCAGATCAGCCTTTAATAATTTATAATTTAGGAAAGAGATAGTTCTGAGTACACTTAATCACCAATGAAATCACCAAAATTTTGGCTGGTGTCAATCCAGAATAGAAGATAATAGAAACCTGCTATGTTCAGCTTTATCCAATATGATAGAAAATGATGAGAAAATACCAAACAAGTGATTTCTATAATTTTCCTTCATTTCCTCTATATTTTCCTGGATTGTCTTCATGAACAATCGTAACAATGTGAAAATAGAATTCATTGTGTTCCCTTTAATAATGAATTGTCGTTGGGTCAACTAAAATTACAAAAAATACAATGCAATGTGGCAGCATTCTTGATTCCACAAAATGTATGAACAAATAAACTTTAGTTTACCAGAGTAAAAAAACAAAACAAGAAAATCTTCCACTAATAGTGAATCACGAGATTATTTCTAAAACCTGATTGATTGAGAGGCGTACACTCTTGTTGCAAATAGGTTTGACTGAAGTCTCATATAATTATATTCTCGTACAAATTTTTGTCAGGTACATAATCAACCAAGACGTGATTTAAGCAATAAAATGATTGAATGGTCGATTTATTTAATACCTGAGCCAGCGATAGAAAGATGGTATCTAGAATCTTCACGACCGTTGGTTGTAACTGTTTGTCTTTAAAAGTATCATATAGCTATAAAAATACGAAAAAATAGTTTCTAGTTATTTTATTTTAATATTCATATAGCACCTTTAAACCGGTCTTTGATAAGTTTCTTAACAGTTGATTGATGTAAAAGGTTTTTAATAACTTTATACTTTGTTATGGATTTCTTGAAATTCTTCAGAATCTTTGTTTATGTATGAAACCATGACCTGTATGAAAGACCCAAACACACGTACGTTGCTGTCCATACTTTGACCTCTGTCCTAAAAAGATAAAACTATGTTAACTTCAGTTTCACAACTTTTTAAAGTTATGTTGAAATAAAAAAACGCCCATCTACTTTAACAAAAGCTTATATGCATGTGTATCCACGTTCACTTTATAGATACAAATTGATTGCTAACCATGAAGATTATCATTGACTCAAAAAGTTAAAACATTAACCCTATAAGTAACAGCATGTTTTCGAATATACTGTTTAAAGTGCTGAAATTTCCAAAAAGCAAAAATATTTTTTGGCCAAAATGTAGAGTATACTCTACATCGGCATTTAAAGGGAATTAAATGCAAACCTTTCTACATATTTTACAGTGATCCAACACGTTCGCAAAAGTTTCAACAAATGGAATTGTACAATGGTGGTGTCCAGCTGTTTGTACGTCATCAAACAATTTGGCAAACAACTCTAAACATTTCACACTCACATTTCCCTGAATATAAAATAACAAAATTAACCAAAGTGCACTAAATTGAATATCCCTTATTGATAAAAATATCCTAGAAGTCCGAGAACATGACCAAAAATTAAGGAGAACTAAAACTGATGATGCTTTTGAACATTTAACTTATAAAATACAGCATTTGAGGGTGAAAGACAAAATGTTTACTGCTACTGTAGAATAACTTGTCTTAAGTCCTCCATAAAAAGACAGAGTAACACTTACGAAGATCTCAATCCAAGAAGCACGACCCTTGTAGACAGAAGAACAAAAGAAGAAGAAAGATTAGATTCAAGCTTACGTTTCTTTTAGACTGTACAAATACGTTATCCAACATTCTAAATAAAGCTGTCCAGTTTTCTTCAGTGAAGTATTCTGTACGTACTTGCTTCAAGTTCTGAAAAATAAAAACAAAAAAAACATTCATTGATGTTCTCGATGATATCAACAGTATATATATATACCCGTCTAAATATTACGTCACAATTAACGAGGACAGCACAGAACGTTAAAACAAGGTTGTTATAATGATTTTTATTGATTATTATGTTTAGCATCAAAAAGTTGGCGTTATACTTTCATTGAGTAATCAATCGTTATGAACGTACAAATTTTGTGGTTTGATTCAACAAGAAATAATCAAATACCTCTTAGGAGAGAGCTGCTACAAGGTATTTTGATCTACTTACTTCTAAAGTCCTAACAACATTCTGTGTATTAAGTTTAGATGGTGTCTTTTTAGTTTGTTTTCCATCAATGATTTTGTTGAAATGTTTCTCAAGGTACTGCACAGTATTTGTTTGGAATGGCAAGTAGTTATGCAATAGCTGACTGGATAGGATGCAAGTCACATGATCACACAATCTATTAGTGTTAGACAAAAAAACTTTCGAAAAACAACAACAATTCCAACTCTCACATCTTATGCCAACTGTATAGAAAAGATTCTGAAAAAAGGTTGGCGACAAGTGGAGGTTTCATGTTGCGCATGCATTAGTTTTAGCTAAGATAGGCACAATCCACATTTAAACATCAAATAAATTCAATCAAAAAAATAACGGAAGCTACTATAATAAGGTTACATACTACACATACTTAGAATTTTCAGAATATAGTAAAATTTCCCAGATCAGATTCACAATATCTACACCAACTTGCTGATAAGCAGTAGACATGAAAAACAATTCCACATTATCTAACAGTTTCAGGCTAATAGCTGTCCAAACAGATTCATCATCAAGCGAAAATATCTGCTGATCCCATTCAGCGCCAATAGTCTCAACGTTTCCCAAAATATCGACCAAAACTTTATGCAGATATTCCAGTTGTTTTGGTATACACTCATTGAATTTCATGTTGGCAAGCATTTGCCAAGTCTTAAAAAATGAAAAGTTTTCGAATATATAAGGTCTTAATTTCTTTTTCAACCGTATCCAAGTTGTCTTTATTAGCCTAATATTAAAAATAAACATTTGAAAAGCCAAACATCAATATCGCAGGTTTATAAGGGGTAATAATTTAAGTTACCTGCGAAGATATATCAAAATTATAACTAACTTGATGTCCCAGATATAATTAACAATAATAAAATAAAAGAAACAATTGATCACAAAAATAGATACTAACTTTCAAATACTTTAGTGTAGGTGGCGAATTATCTCGATTAATAGAGGTAACACTTTGTAATTTTGCTAATGTCTTTTCCTCATCAGCTGGTGGTTGATAAAGCGACAATTCTTTCAACAGCATAGCAAGTTCCTGGATAGCCATTTGTACGATTACAACGACTACATCAAATTCATTCTTAAACAAAGAAAATTAGCAAAAGAATAAATTTGAAGCTTAGCATAAATTGAACAACGTAATTAAATCGAAAATTAGCGTTTCGAAAAGTGTGTATACCGTTAGTGCGAGTGTAGAAATAGTTTTAGGTAATATTCTTGCAAATCGTTCTCCAATTAACATAATTTGATTGATGAAATTCTGTAGATCTGGTTTCATAAAGAGATTTTCTGGGATGACAGACGCATTGGTTATCACCAAATAGAACATCAAATACGTGTAGTGTTGCATCGTTTTAATATTTCGGTCTAAAAAAACAAAAATGGAAATGATTTGTTGTTTTATGTTGAAAAATTTAGAAAGCATAATCAAGATCATATTTTTCGAAGAAATATAGAAGCCAGTAAGTATTTCAAAACAAACCATTCATATCATCCAATAAGATTTCTAGTTTGGTCTCGAACATCTTCAATATACGTATCAACTGTGACGTTTGGAGGTTTGAGATGAATTGAGAATATCTAAACATAAAAAAAAACATTGATAATAATTAACAACTTATCATCAAGTATCTTAACATAAAAATTGCTTCCATTAAGTGACTTTAAGACGTTCAAATTATGAACATACTACAATTTTGCTCCCTGAAGTCACTGTATAAAAAATGCTTTGAATACCTTTCAAAAAAGCCAGCAGAGATTTTGATATTGGACTCCAATTTCTTTGGTAGATTTTCCAAAAGAGTTTCAAGCTGTTTAGAAAAGTGAATTTTAAGGAATTAAAGCTGAACAAAGAAAGAAACATTAATTAGAATATTACCTTACTATGTTGATATCAGTAAGAGGTTGGCTGATCTATTGTCAGTGAAAAATAGCTTTAACGGATTTACCACTCACAATTCTTATTGCTCAAGCTAGTAATAAATACTAAGAACACACTCTAACCTTGTATAAACCCCCATATGTCTCTATCAGAGAATTTAAAAGCATCTCTTGTTGTTCGTAAATATCAACCTGAGATAAAGAAAAACATATTTTTAACGAACAGATTATGGAATACTTCTATTGTCAATGTTAATTTTCTGGCATTAACAGGTGCTTAACAAAAGCAATAATATTTGATATCAGTAACTTTAATAAGTAGATACGTATGATATATAAGAGATATAATCTACATTTGATTTTGAATCAGATTTTGAAAAGTTGGAAAGTATGTGACTAAATTTACGTTTGACGTCTCCAGGCATAATTTCCACAAATCTGTTAGAAATGACTCCAAGATGACATGATTGATTAATAACATATTCTTGAATGTTAACAGGATTTCTCTTTTTTTGGTAACAGAACTAATAAAGAAAAATTAAATCTTTATAAATCATGAATATGAAATTTTTGTTGTGTTTATAATAATTATAAGATAAAATATTTCATTAAACCTTGTATAGAAGATGTCAAGCAAAGATGTTGCAAGACCTTTCATCCAATCACTGTGTTTATCATCCATATCATCTACTCTCTAACAAAAAAGAAAAGAGTAATAACATAATATTT
This sequence comes from Dendronotus venustus, assembly GCA_031834005.1. Classification (NCBI taxonomy): domain Eukaryota; kingdom Metazoa; phylum Mollusca; class Gastropoda; order Nudibranchia; family Dendronotidae; genus Dendronotus; species Dendronotus venustus. Next base: position 5,402 of record JAUEKX010425938.1, read on the forward strand.
AATAACTTTTCGCACTCCAATAATCCTCATACTCCAATAATCCTCACACTCCAAGCTGAAAATTCTATTTCAGTTATTAGGGACTGCGAAAATTCTACTAAATAACAGATTAAAATTTATATTACAATTTACAATGTTAAATACTTTAGCAATCACCTCCAAAGCTGATTTTGGCAAATAATTATTCAACCCATCATGGTATAAAATAAACTGATTAGTTGTTTTAGTAGTTAACATATGAAACAAAATTTATAGTTGTACCTTGTAGATATCAAATTGTACAACCATCTCGAGACATAAATGAATCACTCCAACAACAGAACTCATTTCAGCATCTCTGATTTCTAATTCATCAAAGAGTTTAACAAGAAGCATGAATTCTTCATGACTGGTTAGAATGCCAGTGCTTGTTGACCTGTGAGCACAATGGTAAATTCAATTGTTATGAATATTTATTATCATGAAGAATTACAGTATACTCTTTCCTAGATGTTTCTCGTGCTATAGTCTGACCAGAATGGTTGACCAGAGAAAATAGAGTCTACATACTCTATTACATTTCTTTTGGTTCATTTGTTCACTATAAAAAATCATGCATTAAAATTGAAGTTTTTCGTATATACAAGCCAAAAGATATCATGAATCTGACTTTCATTCTTTGATTCGATTGATATTGTGGACATTTTAATTATAAAACAATAACTGACTAAATTCAAATATAAAACCCACCTACATAAATAGTAATTGGTAAGAAAAGCATGCTAGCATATGACAATTAACTAATCTGAATATAATTAAGATTATAGTTATATCAATACTGCTTATTTATTCTTTACCTTGATCCTTTGATGAAAGTTTGATAAATAATTGGAACACATTCTACCAAAGTGTCTTTTTTCTAAAAAATAATATTTTTTATTTTCAGTATCTTAATTGAAGAATATAATCAAGATAGAGTAATATATTCATGTTAACATAAAAACAAGAAAAAATTAAAAATTAATTCTAAAAATAAACAGTTTACCTTTATTCGTTTGAAAACATCAAATAAATCTTGAAAATAAATTTGAAGTTTAGCTTTCTTTACTGGAATTTCTGACAATGAGGGTTGAATGAGCAATTTTAAATTTGAAATATGTTCCCTAAATAAAGTAAATGTACATCATGAGCGAATTTTAGACAAGTGAGTAAAGCAAAAACCACTTGTCTGAATTTACTTTAATTGTTAGAAGTAGTTAATGTTTTATCTGTCGTTGGATGTGTTCCTGTACTACCTTATTTGTACTCATTTTTACAGTGTTTAAAAACAAGGTGTTTGTAACTACTACTCTTTGGCAAGATAGATATAGAGATTGTTACTATTATTTTTGTAAGCAAAAACAAAAATAAACTTTTTTTGAAAATGAAAGTAAAATTTTAAGGTATAATTTTAATTATTAAGTATTTTCCAACTGTGTCAGTCTACAAAGAATGCACAAAGATTGGTATTAATAATCAGACAGAAAGGCGGGCAAATTAGGATAACAAAAACAAAATAATAGGATAAATGAGTGAAGGAAAAATTTGCGAGTTTTTCAATATATAGGAAAAACTATTAATATAAAAAAATAAAAATATTGTTCCCACTGTTTTAATTAATTTTCCAAAATTTGGTAAATTATTGTGCAAAATGTTTTCCTCCAAATTTTTTTTTGGCCAATATTATCCAACAAAATGACATTTTTGTTCTTAATGTACCCAATGGTGTGAAACGAACAAATTTTACAAAATAAAAAGCATATCTTTTGATATCTTACAATGTCTTGTTGCATGCCAAAATATCTGTTTATGACAATATCATTAATAATTATCAGCAATTACCTGTGAGCTAATACAACAAACAGCAGATTGTCAATATCTTTTATAGCATCAACTTGTTTGATTTTAACTCGAACATTCAATATCACAACCAAAAGGTTCTCACAAAATGTTTGAAATATCTAAAATTATTTTAAATCAAGTGTCAATTAGAGAAGTAGTTTGCTCCAGATGTTTGTTATGGATTGAAAAAATTGCCAACAAGTTGAAATCATTGGAAAAATTATGTGATCATGTTTGCTGCAAAAGTTGATATTGACTTACCTGTAAAACTAAAAATATCAAATTTTTGGCACACAAATCAAAAGTTACAGTATATTTACTTTGATTTTTAGGGCCAATAAAAAGATAACTATATTCATGTTATGTGATTTTAAGCAGAAGAGTTGATATAAACTCATTGGCACTTGGAATAATACTAAATATTACAGAATTCCAGCATATAATTTAGGCCTAAAATATCTGATTAAATTGGTTTACCAATTGCTGGCAAAACAATTTTAAATCATAAATACCTTTTTCATGTTAAACTGCAACTTTTTCTGCTTAGTATACAGAACAACTAATTTTCTGATGAGTGTTAAGATTAACTTTTCATCTTCTAGAGGATAGGAACCATTGACAAAACACTCACATACTGTTTGTAGAATAGAAGCCTATAAATATGTTAATAAAAAGTTATAATTCAATAAAAAGCACTACCCATTCAAAAGATAGTGGTTTAAATTTTTTATAACATAATTAGAGGAGCCCAAAATATTTTCAAAAGTTTTTAATAATTGTTGTATGATTTAATTTAACTTAAACTTTTCAATTTTATTGAAATTGAAAATTTATGTTTTGAGGTCTAATAACCAATAAAGGAATAAAAATATATATTATATAAATCTCTGAAATTTGACTTTGTTTTCTTTGTTATCTTTTGTAATGCCTTTTTTTTCATTATAATCAGTTCTGTGACATTAGCATTTAGCATTTATCAGCAGAAGGTAACATCACCAAGATTATAAAGAAGAAATTATAATAATAGAAAGCAAGAGCCAAAAAATACAATGACTTTTGAATTTATGTCTTCTTAAAATTTAAACTGAAACTTAAATAAACTCTTGAAATTTGACTTACCAAGACTTTACCTTTTGACAAAAGTATTTTATTCCACTCTTCAACAGATAAAATCAAGGAGAAGAATGAATACAGGAGAGAAGAATCAAGTAACTCAGAATGCTTAAAATATTTTCCAAGAACCTAAATAAATGAAAAACAATTTCATAAAATAAAGTGTCATAAAATAATAAAAAAATATAAGTTGTCATTATCAACAAGAGCATAACATTCTGTTTAAGTCTTAAATAATGTCATGGATGTGAAAGATCAGCTAAAAGGATTGCACTGTGTAACCTCATACTGAGGATAAAACTTTTAAACATAAACAAAAAATCAAAATGTTCAAAACGATTCCAAGGATTTGTTAAACCAACCAACAGACTAACTCAAATGTTTACATATTTTGTTAGTAGTAGTATAGGGGAGAGCAGTGGGGAGTTTTTTATTGTTCGAAAAACAATGGGAATAGGTTTGGAGGGGTTTTAGAACAATAGATCTATTGTTTCTATTGTTTGGAGAGATGTATTGTTTTTATAATTATTCTATTGTTTAATTGCATAATTACATATAAAAAAAATCATAATTATATAAAAAAAATCTTTTTACATCTCTCTCTCCAAACAATAGAAACAATAGATCTATTGTTCTAAAACAATACCCCTCCAAACCTACCCCATTGTTTTCCGAACAATAAAAAATCCCCCCTCCCCTATACTACTATTATTTGTGTGCACAAATTTCATAGGCAAAAGAATGAACACTATTGGCTCAAGGGAAATTTTGATCAGGTGTCCTCCTCTAAGTTGATGTATGTTGATTGCAAAAGATAACACAATCACTAGAAACCCATCTATAATCAACCTTAAAAATTACAAATAAAAATAAACCTAAATTCTACCTCATATATTGATCCATTCAAGTAGTACTTCTTCTCTGATTCAATTAACACTTTAATTTTTTCTCCAAATACCTGTAATAACTTGAATATTTCATTTTTATCCAGAACCAACCTTAAATCACAAATAGTTGTATATTCCTAATAGATTGTATGAACTATTTGTATGAATTATTATAAATTCATAAATTATTATTGATTATTATAAATGTTTGCTCACATAGCAAACATTTAGCAGATATCTTAGACTGAGGCAACAGTGACTTATAATTTTCAGTTTGCATGTACACTGAATGTATGGGACAGTGTCTTAAAGGGGAAAATATCAGAAAATAAATTAACTTGACTGTGAAAAATGTGAAACTGACTTATCCTTCTTGCAAATACTTTCTAAGAAAGAACAAAGTGAATCAAGGATGTATTGCTCTTTTCCAGGTGTATTAGAAAGCTTTGCATCAAGTGTTTGATATATTTGAATCTTCTTAATTGGGTCAACTTTCGAATTTGTTAATGACGACAGCATACCTGTATACAAATAAAAAAGCACTTAAAAACAAAAGATAAAACAAGAATAAAATATACAGAAAGGAAATGATTAAAGAAGAAATTTTTATTTATATAATATGCATATTATATTATATATATATATATAAAAAAGTTATTGCAAATGTTTATTGAAAAAAATAATTCAATTAAACGACGCCAACAATGTAAAATATAGACAATATATTTCAAAATGATTTAATTTCATCATCAGGTCTAAAATGAATATATATAAAAAAAGTTAAAACCGTTAAACAAAGACAACACACATATATACAATAAATTTCATCACATATCCACATTATACACTGTATATATAGAAACAAATTTAAAAAATCAAAATATTGCTAAAACTTTTTGCAACGATTAATAGCTGTGACGTGATTCTGTTGACAAAGAATGGATATTAAGGACAAAAGGATGGCTTAGCAATGGGAAGCCCCCCAGCTCCATGCATAGCAAATGGTTGGCTTAGTATATATGAGCAAATGATGAAAGGTGATACTAAGTTGTTCTCGAGATATATGGATGACGTTTTACGAGACAAAATCAAGGGAAATTGATATTAAACTGGAAAAAATCAATAAATTACATCCTAATCTCAAATTTACAATTGAAGGATAGAAAGAGAATAGTATACCGTTTTTGGATATGAGAATTGTACATTCTAGGAATAGCTTATTATCTATCTAGTATTCAAAAGCAACAGACACCAGATTGATGAGAACTTTCATGCTCTTGCCCCCACAAAATACAAGAGATCGGTAGTTTCGGGTTTAGTGTATAGGATTTTTCATGGATGCAGTTCATGGAAAAACTTTGATAGCAGTCTTAAAAAAGCGAAAAAGTTGTTGGAAAATAATCAGTATATATCTAGTTTTGTTTTATGAACCGATAATCGAAAAAAAGCTGGATAATATCATACGTAATAACAGACTAGAGAATGAAGAAGAAGATAAAGAATGTAAAATAGTATTCATTCAATACCAGGGCAAAATCACCAAATGTTTTGAACGCTCTTTGAAAAGATTAAAAGCACCAGTAAAAGTCATTACTACCTTTAAGAAAATGAAAAATGTATAAGAGCCTTATAATGTACATAATTACGTGTTTGCGCTGTAATGTGTGTTATGTCAGGCAAACTAGTCGCCATTTACTATACCACCTAAAAGAGCATACTCGCACCAGTTTTCCAGTAAGAAGCCATTTCAAGGACTGTAATGTAAGTGTAACAATGGATGATGTAGAAATTATGGCAACATGAAAAAAGTCAATGTCTCATCTAATGACTTTAGAGGCGTTAATAATCAATTCAATAAACCTGAATTGAACACAAAAGATGAGTACAAAAGTCGTTCTCCAACCATTAAAATATAATTATTTACGAGTCCTTTGGGAGATGGGTGGGTTAGCAAATAGTTTTAGTTAGCTATGGTGCACCAACTGGGAATAGCAAATATTTTTAATAGTTTTTCATACAAATACCATAAAAGTATCAATTTAGTCACATATATACTGTACATAATCCTGGTTATTTTTAGTGAAATGTCTCCTTTATATATTTTGAAAAGATTATATATATAATTATATACATAATACTTTTCCAGATTTAAAAAAACGTCTGCCACCTTTATCTGATGAGGAAGAGTATGTGTCGTATGATGTTGACTCGCTTTTTACCAACATCCCGTTAAAATACACCATTGATTTTATCTTAAAAGAGATCTACGATAACAAGAAGCTTAAACCTATTGTTCAAAGCTCATATTCAAGAGGTTACTATAGAAAATAACAACTGACTGTACTTTTCAATTTATTGGCGATTACTACAAACAAATTGACCGATGTGCAATGGGAGGACCTCTTGTCAGATATCTTTATGATCAAAATGGAAAATGAAATTGTCAGACCCAACAAACCATCCTTTTACAAAAGATATGTTGATGATATTATCACACGCAGAAAGTCCAACTGTAATGATAAATTATACGAAGTACTTAACAATTACCATCCGAAAATCAAGTTAACTATCAAAGTTGGTCCAACAAAGTTTCTAGACATTAAAATTACATTAGTGGAAAATGTCATCAAAACTATTGTAGTGGTCAAAGAAACCAAATTACCTATTCCATGGAGCTCACAAGTATCTAAAAAGTACAAAAGAAACGCGGTTGTAGGTGATCTACACAGAGCCAAGAAAATTGCTTCAATTTTCAAAGAAGAAATAGAAATCATCAAAAAGAAATATCAGAATGCTGATTATCCTCAATGTTTTGTGAATGCTATTATCAATAATTCAAGAGTGAAAAAAGTAATCATGATGATTCAATGATTATTCATACGTTTATGTTCGAAGAAGTAAAGCCTTATCTTCTGGTTGAGGTCCCGTTTTGTAAACAAAATGAAGATTTGTCGAAAATTTTTGTCAGATTTTGTTTGATTGTATCAATCAAATGGGTCAAGAAAAAAGGTTAAAACGCTTTTTCCTTTAAAAGATAGGAACGTACACCCGTCCGGCAAAATATACAAAGGATGTACCTTTGTGGAAATATGTGTTATGTATAGCATATGTGGAAAGAATTACATTGGGGAAACAAAACGCAATGTAGAACAAAGGTGGAAAGAACATCTACCACCTCATAACTCAAAACCTGCAAAACACTTACAAGAGAATCCAATGCATGAATTTACGTGGAAAGTTATTTTTGATGCTCCCACAAACAATAGGGAAAGGAAAAATCTTGAAGCATTAATTATTTCTGTAAAAAACCCCTCCCTTAACGATCAATTAGAATCTCAACAATTATGTCTGTTTAGATTATATATATGTATTCAATATATTTTGTTTTTTGTTGTTGTTTTTATTTTGTTTTTTTATCGCCTCTTTTCATTACTTTCCTTCACATGCGGTTTTTATTCATCTTTTGTTTTACTTTTATGGGTTTTGTTTTATTTATTGTCACATTCATTTATTACCATGACTACCAAAGTAAGAAAAAATAATTTTTTATAGGGTTTTTATGTATATACATACTTTTATGCCATGTAGAGTTTTTATGCACTGAAGACGAACATAGTCCGAAAAGCTTATGCTGATTTTATAAAAGAAATACATTATGGTTTTTTATATTAAATAAATAATGGCAAATTTATTACCAAATATATATACATATATTAGTTTTCCATTAGTGCTAGAGAGCTGATCTTCTATCATTGTTAACACGCTTTTGGTTGCTTTGTAGAAAAGAATTCTTAATTATTCTTAATATTTGTCATTAATATATATATACTCCTCCCCTGAATTTTAGTAATAATAAATTTCATTTATTAAGTTTTATATATATATATAAAGTATTCTATTTTGAAAAGATAATGATTGTGTTTTTTTACAAAGATATTTTTACAAGAGACTTTCTATATATAGGGACTGATGTCATGGTCAAAACCACCATAAACACCTAAGGAGATTGCGAAGCCTCGACCAGCAACGACTTGATCACCATTCTCAATGTGGTCAAGGAAACCACTTTTTATTTATTTTTTCGAAGTTTGTCTTCATCATTGGGCTTACCATGTCTTCCTATATGTATATACTATATATAACACCTCTTTATGAATAAACAACGATCGAAAATACAAAACAAAGATACAGAAATACAACAATTGAAAATACTACAATATGAAGATGTGAAAATTTAAAATAGTATAGTTAGTAACAAAGACAAAAGTTATATATACATATACAACAATCAAAAATACTAAAATATACAGATAAAGGGATACAACAATCAAAAATATGAGAATATAAAGATACGGAGATACAACGATGAACAATACAAGAATATAAAGATGTAGATACAACAATCAAAAATACAAAAGAAATGAAAAACGAAGATATATAAAGAAGTAAATGTAATCAAGGATTATAATTATCTTAAGGAGAGCAATACACTACACTCCTTAGTCAAGTTGATGAGCGTGATAAGAAATTGGCAGACAAAATACTTAACTTTGGAAAAGCCTTTTTAAAGCATTTTTTACAAGAAAAATGAATAAAAGAAATAATTAAAAGAAATATTAATATAGTAAAAAGTATAACCAGAAGCTTCATAATTAATAGAAAAGTAAGAGTCTTAAAACTTTTCTTAAAACTATATATTCGACTGTACTAACAAACAGTCATCATCAGAGTGACGATTATTTACAAGTAAAAAAGTTGAAGAAGTAGCTAAAAAACCGTATCACAATAATGACGACGCGTAAACAATAAAAACAAAAGAGAAAGACCGAAGTCTTTATTAATTAAAGACTAAAGTTAATTAAAGGTAATTACCAAGAGAAATCTTTCCCACTAAAGCTTTTTTCAAACTAATTTATTTTGTCATTATTTTATCTTTATACCATTCTTTTAGTGTTTTTATAGCTTTTCTAGTAAGTATATCTACATCTCAGAATTGTCATTACTCCCCTGATTTTGCTGATTTTTCTACAAGTATAGATTCCAGAGAGATACACCATAATCTCTTGTCTTGCTATGTTCTGTATGAAACAAAAAGATTTGTGTACTCTCACCGTTTTAGTTTCATTTTATTATTGTTATCCGGAGACATAGAACTAAATCCTGGTCCTATCAAATATCCATGTTCCATCTGTTTGAAAACTGTAGCTAAAAATAATTGTGCTGTTCAGTATGACTGTTGCCAACTTTGGAGTCACATTAAATGTTCATCCATCACTCCAAGTCAATACAAGGATCTTTGTGGACTTGAGGATTTTTCTTTCTGGTGCCATCGATGTCTGCTGAAAGAACTACCAGATATTGATTTGTACTCTTCAGACGCTGCTGAATGTGATGAAGATGTTAATGATGTCCAACTCTACGACATTTATGATGAAATAAAGTCTCTTAAAGGTTCTAAGTTTGGACATTAACATCAACGAACTTAAATCTAAACTAGATCAGCTTAAAATCTTGCTTTGGGAATCTAGTTTGGATATTCTTGCTCTCTCTGAAACCAAACTTGATTCCAATACTTCTAATGCTGAGATTGCTATTCCAAATTTTCAAGTTTTCCGCTTAGACCGAAATAGTAATGGAGGTGGTGTCCTTTTCTATGTAAACGAAAAATTTTCAGTCTCTGTTTCAAAGCACTCTAGTGAGCAATTTGAAACTCTTTGGCTAAAACTGTCAAAAAAATTGTCCAAATCTTTATTTTTATCTGTTACAAATAGATCTCCTTCCTCAAAGAAACCTCTTGAGAATGTTGATATACTTTGTAAATACATTTCTGAAGTTATCAAAGCACTTCCAAAAAATGTTGAGATATTTTGTTTTGGAAACTTTAATGTTGATATGTGTCAGCGTAATGCATTGTCATTGCCTATCAAAAATCTTTGTCAGTCATGTAATCTTAAACAAATAATAGCATCTCCAACACGAGTAACTATTTCATCTTCTACTCTTATTGATTTAATCCTAACAAATAGTAAACATGTAATTCACCAAGACTCTTTAAGCTATGGTTTGAGCGACCATAATCTTATTTTCTGTGTCCGAAAAACTATTAAAGTAAAATATCAACCAAAGTTAATTAAATGCGGAAGCTTTAAAAATTTTAATATAGTTGACTTTATCCAAGATCTATCTAAAATTGATTGGTCTGATTTTTATAATTCTGATGACATAAATACTGCATGCAAAATTTTTAACAAGAATGTAAACAAAATTATTATTATTATAATTATTATTTCTGAATCTTTATACAGGATAAAATATGTACAAAATCAATTTTAAACTAATTATATACATATAAACACTTCAGTAATTAAAATACTGCTATCAACGTGTGTCCTGTTTTTATGTCAAAGAAAGAAAGATTTATTATAAACTAGTACTAAATATTAAAAATATTAATAACATGAGACATTAAAATTATCATGATAATATTTAAAATAAAATTGCATAAGGCGTTGTTTAAAGGTTTGGTAATTGGTTTCTTTTCTAAGATCTAGTGGGAGCTCATTATAAATTTTAGCTCCAAAGAAATAAAATGCTTTTCTCTCAAATTCAAGTTTCACTCGTGGTAATATAAGTAACGAATTATTATTCCGAGTGTTCTTTGAATGGTTAGTTAATTAAAATATTCATTTAAGTTGTTGCACAATTTAGCATCCATACATTTTCGCACAAAGAGACAAGTTCTCACTTTCATAGTTGTCTCTATATCTTTGGGAGTGTTACTGTCAATTATTTTTGTCGCTCGTGCTGTTAAAGACTTCAGTTTCGCTTTCCGAGTTTCTATCATGAAAGCATGAAAAGTGTGACAGTATGTAACAACAGGGACAACCATGGCTTCAAAAATTTTGTTTGCTGCAACCACGTTTAGGAATGGTCGAACTTTGGACATCAGTCTCAGTCGTGAAGATGCTTTCTTGTACTTCTGGTCAAAGTCTGAGTTGAGATTTAGTGATGGGTCTATGACATTACCCATTACCCAGGTATTTGTATCCGTCAGTGTTATTGACTCTTTCTCCTCTATAGTTGAGATTGAGGTTGGAGCCGAGCTTTGACAATTTTTGACTGGTTC
>JAUEKX010426049.1:0-16380 GCA_031834005.1 Dendronotus venustus
AACTTTGTGGTAAATGAAATAAATTAAATTTTCATGTAATTCTAGTTTCTGTAATGGCAATTATTTTACATCTAACATATAGTTTGGTAAGTAAAGCGTGGGGAATATCAAGATGTACTGAGAGAGAGAAACGAATTTTAGCTGGAATAAGGAAATACCTTTACTATCACTGAAGGTAGAGTTTAATTGACAAAAATCATAATACCTGCAATTATTAGCCGAATCCTCTGAATGGCAAAATCACCAAATTTCTTATCGAAATTCAAAATAATTAGTATGATAAACCCACCCACCTCTACAATCAGACTTCAAAGATCAATGGCTATTAGTTTTTTATATATCTGCAAATTTTGTATCCTCGATGTCTATCTAGAGAAAAGGATAGCTTCATTTGAGATGAGATGTCTATGACAGTTACTAGAAATTTACTAAAGGCAACATGTCACCAACGTCAGAGCAATGGTCGCCGCAGAAATAGGTCAATTGTCTTTCAAAGTCAAATTTCTAGTTCACTGAAGAGTAAATCATTTATAAATATATTAAATAATAAAGGACCGAAAATGGATCCTTCACTATAAACTGAGCATGTTCTTATTTTTCGGCTAAATCTCAGCGTAATTCAACGTTATTCTCATTATTATAGAAACTAAATTTTTCATTTGGTTTTTGGTTCAGAAGGTTACATGTACAATAATCAGTAACATGACATTTCTAGAATTATAATCTTTTTCGAAACCTTTGCCTATCAATCGAATGATATGACATGAACAGTAGTAACTCATTTGTTTTGTGTATGTGAGGTAATTGCTCTGTAGATTCTTTGATTTGATAAAAATCTATCATTTTTATAAGAGAAATTAAGAAACTAAATAGAAGTAAAATATTTAGAAAAACGCCCTCAGTAAGGTTTGTGCTTTGGAATAGTTGTTCTTTCATAGAACCCAATAATAATGTTGAATGTTGAATGTTGTAAATACTATGAGATTAAGGAATTGTTTTATTTTGGACTTAATCTTCTCTATAGGTATTTTACAGTGAGTACAAATAAAAAAAAAGAGAAAAAGAGAGATTTGAAATGAGGATTAGTTAAGCCATTGAAAAAGCCATAAAAATATTATGACTATGCTTTTAATAAACAAACACAAATTTATACTTTGACGTCCATTAAGAAATATTTTAAACATCATCATTTTATTGTTTGACCGTCTAAAAAAGACTTCTCGTCTCATAATGTGGAAATAACGTGTCGGTATGGAGATCGAGTATTTGTTTTGTCATTGTTAATTCAAAAGTAATAAAGAAACGAGTTGACGAATGTGTTGAACGAGAGTTAATGATGGTTGAGAAAATGGGCTATTCTATTTAATATCTTTGCAAGGCGGAGAGGTGGACAAACCTTTGTCATAATTTGAAATAAATTTTTATTCAGTGAATTAATCATTGGAAGTAAAATGTTCTACACTAGAAACCATGAAAATGTGAAAAATAAAAGGTACTATTGAACAATCCCAAATATATTATAGGATTTTATGCATTATGTTATTAAAAGTATATAAAATTTATAAAAATGTAACTAACGATATTAGCATAACATTTACCAATATTTCTTTTATACGAATATATAATGAAAAAAATGTTTTTTTATATAATACTACAATAAAAAACATATAGCGTAAACAATATTGAGACTAACTAAAACACAGCAATTAATTATTTTGTCCAATAATTTGTAGTTTAGTAACAAACTCTCCTTTCAGCATTTCCATTACATCGGAAAACAGTTTCAAGCGTCGCAGCAGTTGTTTCATAGGGTCGCGCGGTCCACTACACTTCGAGAAGGTTTCATCCAGTTTGTAATCTAGATTCGAAGTCACAGCAGATTTCTAAATGTAAAGAAATCACATCACAATCACAATCATAAAGGTTGAGGACGTGGTAAATCTGAATATAAAGATTATCGGTTTTTTTAAAAGCTGCTCCTTGAACTTGAGTCTTTCGACTTACTACTTCTGAGATTTTTCTCAATTTATAAATTGCAAAAGTTGGATTTAGAAAGTCAATAACATCTACGAAGGAGATAATTATTATAATTACAAAATAACTATAATGTAAAGTTTATCTACAGATAATTGTATTTTTGCTCTCTTACACGGGTGTTATCCAACCCCCTAGATCCGCTTTTGAATTGTGATGTTTCCGGACAAATTAAAGCACATGTGAAGGTAATGTATAAATGCAAGTTTACCTCGAATCGATTAATCAATAATACCATGTTGTCGAGAACTATTTTAACGAATCCAATATTTCTTTTTACACGGCGACGTCGGTATCGTCGGTATAGAGACATTTGATGATAAACAACCACTTTCTTAACCATCTGTTGAAGTTTTTTTGAATTAGTTGTAATAAACTTAAAAAACTCATCACGGAACCATTTCAATACTTGATGAGTGAAATTGATTACTTCATTGTAGTTATTCGTTTTCTATATTATGAAAAAAAGTATATATATATATAAAGATAATAAGCGACTGTTAAATTTTATCTTAAACAAAGCACATTTTAAAATGGTGAAACTTTTAATTACTGACACTTTAAGTAACCTCAAAGCAACCACATGTCCACAGGAGAGTACATATTTAAGAAGTAATGTACATTCCAGTTGTGTGTGCATTATTAGTTTATAAAATAAGTATACTATAATAGTAGTTGTAGCTAAAAGATTAAGAAATAATTAAGTTTAGAAGCTGTCAGATGCCAAACGATAATTTATCCAAAGTTTAACTAAATTCCCAATTTCTAACAAAATCATTTTAGAATAAAAGAAATATATACTTACCATTGATTGGTTAGTGACGTATGATATCAGTTTGCTTTCGAAATCTTTTCTCAAGCATAAAGTAACGCCATTGTTTTTCTAAAATTACAAAAAACATATTGAATATTCATTTATTAATAATATTTACATATTATTAGTTATTATTGTAATGCCGCTTACCATTATCGTCTTTACTTCCGGTGAATTATTTATTTGTTTTATGTCGTTTGAAATTAAAATTGAACTGTTAATAAAATCTCCCATTGATTTCATACCATTTCGATGGTTTTGTTTAGCCAAATTAATGGCTTGCAGAGAGCGCTCTAGGATGTCCCAAATATTCTTAAGATTCAGTTCTGTAATGTTGGTGCAGCCTGGTGGAAGTATTTTTACGACATTGCCAGAGTATTGTAACACAGCAGAAGATATCTTTAATTGAGGTATGTTGTTGCAGTTTGTATTTGTATTGGACTATTAAGAAAGGAGATGAAAATAATATAAAATATCCGAAATATTCTCAACAGTATTTCTTTAGAAAATCTCTATATTTATAGGTCGGCTTTTCAATATTTAAATTTTCAATAAATTCTGCTTTGTGGAAGATTAATCTAACAATATGCTGGAAGATTAATTCAGCATATTGAAAGCCTTTCAAAAATAAAGTTACCTTGCTTGATTTCAAGAACTTTGTGTTGAAGAGTTTGTAACTAGTGGCAGTTTCCAAATATTTGTACGCTACGTTGCTTGATGGGTGTTTATTGAAATCTTCAATCATATTTGAAAATGTGTCAACAAAAGCATTGTATCTCATTTGGCGCTGCAAGAAAAATATATATAATTATTGTGATATTGTAACTGTATGTAGTAATGTATATAAGCAGTAAATTTTAGTTGGAAACGAATGATAATGTTTTGTTAAAAGAATCTAATTTATAAAAACGTTGCAACTGAGATTTTACCAACACTTGTGAACATGCTCATCCTGAAATTGTTTCTCAATTAGAAAGAAGGAATTAACAAGGAACAAAAAATTCATTATAGAACATTATTCCTTTTATTTATATACAACCATCTAGCCTTAGTTGGAATATAAACATTTATTAAAAAAATTAGTCAATAATAGAAATATAAAAGAAACAACCACAAATAAACAGCCATTTATCATTATGTTTTAATGTTTAGAAAATATACGAATCACTTACAGCAAGCTTATTGAAATCGGGCATTTTTATCCCACTTGAAGAACAATTTTGTGTAAACTTAAAAAAAAGAAAAAATGTAATAATTGTATAACCGTATTTCACAAATTACCATAAGGTCTCCATAATGCTTAGCATAAATTGATTAAAATGAAATAAGGATGTTTACAATAGATGTTTGCTTAATTTTGGTATCAATGATTTATTAACTGGAATTACTTTTATATCTCATAGCTGTTAAAAGACTGTCACAATAAAACTAAAAAACTATAAATTTAATTAAAGTGGTCTTAATAAACGGCCGTTGGATAACTAATGGAAACGCCATATACTAATTTTGTATAAGCCAAATCACGCTAAACATTAAAAATAAACACTAGCAAAAATATTATTGATGAATAAAATTATAAATATTTACACATACCACATTATTATCTAGTTGAATCTTAATTTGTGAAATCTTATTGAAAAATTCATTGAACCAATGGTATTTCTCCGCATGGCAATTTCTTTCTGATGCAATTGATGTTTTCCCATTCTCAAAAGCACAAAGGAGAACTATAATGAAAAACAAATAATATATTTTTTCCATTAATCAAGCAAGTAATTCGAACTTTCCTATCTTAAATAAGGAATATTAATATATGATGAAAATAAGAAGAAAAATAAAATAAAATAAAATGAAAATGGAAGAGAATACAATCATTGTGAACTTGAGAAGTTATAATAATAATGAAACGAAGTATGATGTGTTTATTCGGTCACACTTGACAAAATGAATCTTTATAGAATACACTCCGTACCAATAATAACATAACAAGTGTTTAACTTCATTTCGATTTTTCAGGTATTTGCAAGATCTTCTTCACATTTAAAGCTCTGAAAGTGATGTTTCTCTTGAACTTCATTTCTTTATATACACTGTTGTTTGATGACGTCACAATGTCAACATCAACATGGTATTTCGTTTTTGTTAACGAAATTAAAAGTTTCTAATACAGATTTAGTAAGTTATGAAAGTGTCTTTTTAGGTTTCATTATCTAATGACTGCAAACAACAAAGCCATTTCAAAGGTAGTTTCCATCATTTGACAAGAATTATGAGATTGTATTTGTGGTTCTCAAAGAGATTGTCATAGAAAATGCAAGCCAGCAAGAAAAACCACCAAACTAAAAATGAAATTGAAAAAAGTGTTCTCGGAACACGAAATCAATGATTGCGAATTTAAATTTCATAGTTATGATAGTTAGTTATAATTTTACTTCCTTTTGAGTTGCATACGTGTTTTGGGTATAGGGGATTTATAAAAGTGACTTGTAGAAGTGGATGATTAAAATACCACATGATTTGTTACAGGAAATAGTATGACAGGAATGTCCCTTTGTAAATATTTTAAAATTATTTCAAGGGCAATAAAAGACTTTTTAATACACTGCCATATTATGGCGTTTTAATCCTTCCGAATTAAAAAATTGGTAATAGTGCATAGTTTCATTTTTCATGTGCTTAATTCTAAAAAATTTGGATAACGAGAAAATAATAGTTGTGTAATGATACAATATTATAAGTAATAAGTTTTCTTTCTAACAAAACAAACGAAAAATTATTCAGAAGTGTTTTTCGTAACATTATTGCTATGTTTCCTAATCTTAAGACCTTAATAAATATAATAAATATTTCTTTTCACATTTTACTATATTTTGACATTCTTGGAATTTGAAATAAAGTAAAAATATTAAATTTTCTTCATTGTTAGCATAAAACGCATGCGTCAAGAAGTAAAAGTAAAATATTTCTTCCTCAATTTTTTACTTTCTTTAAAGTAAAGTCAACATTTTTGAGAATGTTTATTCGGGCAACCAGTTTAATAGTAAAAAGTATAACCAGAAGCTTCATAATTGATAGAAAAGTAAGAGTAAAAAAACCTTTCTTAAAAACTATATATTCGACTGTACTAACAAGCAGTCATCATCAGAGTGACGATTATTTACAAGTAAAAAAGTTGAAAAGTAGTTAATAAACTTTTTTTTAATATATAAAAAAACCATAATTTATTTCTTATAAAATTAGCAAAAGCTTTTCGGACTACGTCCGTCTTCAGTGCATAAAAATTCAGTGCATTATAATTTTATAAGAAATAAATTATGTTTTTTTTATATATTAAATAAATATGGCTAATTTATTACCAAAAATAGTTAATAAACGTATCACAATTATGACGACGTGAGAACAATAAAAACACTAAAAGAATGGTATAAAGATAAAATAATGACAAAATAAATTAGTTTGTCGAATTAGTGGAAAAGATTTCTCTTGGCAAATAAGCTTCCGTTTTTCTCTTTTTATTAATAGAGACTCCACTACAGTTCGCACAAAATAATTGTTGAGTTTACGATGTTTCGTCATGATTGAGAAATCTTCTTTTGTTGGAGCATTATGACCGGTCTCAAGGGAGTGTAGAAGTATGTGAGACTTGTGTTCCCTCCCGCAGTGATCTTTTATGCGTTCAGAGAACCTTCTTGCTGTTTCACTTATGTACATCGTTCCACAAACAGTTTCTTGACATTTATATTAGTAATCAGCCCGTTTTTGTGCTCTTTTTTCGTTTTATCTTTGATATTGAAACAGGCGCTCAATTTTGTTCCTGTGTAGATCAGCTTTGTTTGATGTTTCTTGAAAAGAGAGTTCAATAATTTGTCACCTTCATCTCCTTGGTACGGCAGCATCAGGGTACTTTGATCTTATCTACTTCTGTCTGTATTTCTGGTATTGCGTTCGTTGAGTTGGAAGGCTGGTTCATTTCGTTTCGAATTTTACTTTTTTCTTGGTAAAGTCAACATGCTTTTATGTTTCTTCAATCTAAATTGCAATTCAAAGAGAAAAACACAGATTACGTATAAAGTATCTTGCATATTTCCAATGGAAAAAAAAGTAAAAGACGGGTAAATTTTAACCAATTTCTTGGAATTTATTTCAAAATATTTGGCCTTAATATTTATCAATAATTTTCTATACATTGCGTAATTATACTATATACATCCCGCGGCATTGTTCATTGGTTAAAAAGCATTTTTCTTTCTCTTAACCTAAACACACTTATATCAGAGACAAGCAGAATATTAAAATTAATATTACCCTTCAAATTATGTTTCCGTTTTTTACATATGTTCGATTGTTGTTACTAATCTAAAGTTTCATAAAACCAAATATATATTATGTAGTCAAATTAAAAACATCTTTTGCTAAATGTTTTGATTTTCCTGGTGATTATGAGATTCGGGAGTACTGAACATCAATACGAATTCCTGAACAGGAATATTATGCTATTTCGTTACGAGCGACGGTACGAGCAGAAACGTGGTCAGACCGGTAAAAATTCTAATTTCTGTTTAAAATTTATCTTCGTTAACTGAACCATGTCCTCTTTTTGAAAGTTACAAATTGCTTAATAGTTATTCATGTGAAAATAATTGGTATATTAAACAGAAACACCAAAAGTGGTTTGTGGAGATGTGGCCAAGTGGTTAAGGCACTCGACTTGTAACCTGGTGGTCAGGGGTTCGAGTCCACTACCGGTCACAATTGAGAAGATAACCTCTCGTAGCTAATTGCCATAGGTTTCCGTTTTAGGTGTTGCACAACGAAGGCAGGACTCTCATTGATAGCAGTCTGATTAGTACTAAAGAGACCATCCTGGGTAAAAAATTCATAAAAAAAGAGCATGCTTGAAGTTATATACTTTTTGGTAATATATCTGTAGTGTTTAGCGACCTTACTTGTGGTAGCTATAAAATTAAAAAATAAAATAATAATGGGTAAATGATTATACTGCTTGTTTTATTCTTTTTCACAAAGAAGTTAGTGTAGCTTTGTCGCACACAATAAAAAAGAAACATATTAATCCATTATAAGCACTATATATCAATATAAAAACTACAGCAAATTATTCCAGGATTATTTAATCAATCCCACTCCATTTTTTGACAAAGTTAATTTTTTATGTGTGCATGGTATAGCTTTCATGCTATTTGTTTTTCTACTATTAGTAAGTCCTCTTGCAATTGAAATAAAACTGACATGTATTTTGTAGTCACAGAAGGAGATAGAATTTATAAATCTCTTATGAAAAATTCATATCTTATGATCAATGATTTGCCAAATATTCTTTCTATTTTTGAATCTGACATAAAGATCACGTTTTTAGAAAATTGATATGGTGTTGTGAATAATACATTTATTCCAAACCTTTTGTCAACCTCAAATAATTCAAAGGCTGATAGATTACTGTTTTTTATTAAATCATATTGTGTTGCAATAATTCACAAGAAAAGTCTGTTTACTTCATTGACTCACATAGTAAATATGGCTTTTCTTCTGTAATGAAGCTCAAAAATAAGAGAGATTTAGAAATATTAATCTAATACAAACAACTATTAACGAACAATTTGAAATGCAATATATTAATAATGAAAAAAGAAGAATTTGATTTTTCTGCAAGATATTCAACAGAAACCAATAGATAACAAAGTGGAAATGAAACTACTAATTAAAAATGTAGAAAACGAAATTTAACTGAAACTAATAATGAAAAATGTGAAAAGCACAATGTCATGCCTACTCAAAGAGAAAAATGCTGTTTACGCAATGCTGTCAATGCAAGAGAGCAACGGAAAAATGCTAAAACAGCCTCTGATTGTATTCTGGCATTTCCAAAGTCTATTCAGAATGGTTCATACAATATATGCATGTGGTATGTAATAGAAACCTTTGCAAGACGACTGTCAAATAATTTCATGAAAAAAATTATAAAGAGAATGTACACTACTGTATTTACAGATACACCATGATTTGATTCTCGTGCTTACATTTGCATAACTTATGATAAGTATCTAAAATAATATGAAATTCCTCCGCAGGCTGTTTGGAATAAGTTATTGATCTTCTAATGAAATTCAAACTTTAAATAGACTTGAGTAATTTCTGATTTCAAGAAGAAGATTGCTGTCATGCCAATAAGACAGTTTCTTTTTCATAAAGTTTATTGAAAATAAACTAACGATTAGGTTTTGATTTCTCATGCTTTTAAACTTAAATAATTAGTTTGTTTTTAGATTTGATATGATTATTCTAAAGGAAAAGATAACTATTGTACTGTCTGCCCGTTTAATGATGAAAAAGATATAGGATAATGTCAATTGTTAAGTATTGTTGTGGTATCTTTTGAAAGCCAATTAAAGCAAAAAATAACAAATAATCTTCATTATAAATAAAATTCTGTTTTAGACGAAACTCCATATTAACTCTGTATATGTGAAAACATTATTAATAAAGTAACACTTCAGAATGATTTCTTAACCAATATTTTTGTTTTCCATGTTAAACGAAACACTTTAGTGTCAAGTGTTCTTATTTTCAACGCCAAGGCTACGCGTTCGTATCGATTATTCCTGTTTTCAATTCTAAAGGAAACACTTTCGTATCAATTATTCCCGTTTTCATTATTGAATCAAACAACTTCGTTCGACAAGTCATCCTGTTTTTTTATAATTAAATCAAACGCGGTTGTATTAAGTGTTCCTATTTTTAACGTTGAAGTAAACGTTTTCGTGTCGAGTGTTCCTGTTTTCAAAGGCTTTCTTACCAAATGGTCTTGTACCTGAATCTTTTTCAAGTTTCTGAATTATTTTTTTTTTATATTTCTTATATATATTTTTTATAATTAACAATATAAATTGAAATACATGTAAATTATATTTTTAAATGTCGCAATTCTACTTGTATTTGAGTTATCTTTATGTGTGATTTAAAAAAAACAATGTAATATAAAATAAACTTTATTATTAGTGTAACTAAAAAATGTCATACCATTTTTTTTTTGGCATGATTTATAAACGATTTTTAACCTTTGTGCAATGTTAGACAAAACAAAAGTGACTAGTTTTTTATGGGATGACTAAAACTAAAACCTAATAATATTTTGTTTCTGACTAACAAATTGTAAATTAAAAAAACATTAAACAAAAACAACAAAGTTGAGTAAAGTTTGTTTAACCTGCTATTTAAAATAAGTCATTCTTGTCTATTTATAACAATTGCTTGCTGTGGTGTTTGGTTAAATATGAAGTCATTCATGATTTTGAATTTAATCAAACAATTGTTATAATTATTAAGTTAAGTTCTTAGAAATTTGAAAAAAATCTTAAGACCCTAATTTCTAGAATAAATATTTCATTTAATATTTGACTATATTTTGACCTTCTTGGAATTGGAAATAAAATAGCATTATTAAATATACTTCCTTGTTAGCATAAAATTCATACATAAAGATGAGAAGTTATGAAGAAGCTTTAAGCGGAGTTGTGAGACTTTTTTGTGCTATTATTGACGAATGGAACAGTGACAATACTTCTAGGAACCTGGCTTTGAAAAAATGGTCTGCGTTTGATTTTTTTTTCTATTTTCGATGATACTAGACAATTGAACAGTTACAAGCTTTTTCAAATTCTTCTTCTTAGCAATTGGAGATTACTAGTGATGTCAGTTTGCTGTTTCTAAAACAACAACAGAAAGTTATGCTATCATAGATGATTGATTTAAATCTTGCCTTTTTCTTTCACCATGTAATTAGTTGTATAATTACTTCCTTCTGTTTGGCATCTTCAAAGATTTATATTTTATAATTCCGTAAATAACCAAGGCAGCAAATCATTCACTTTCAGTGCCAAGTCATTATTATTCTATAATTTTAAATGCTTACTAACTTTACAATTCCATAAACTGGCACTATGCTTTTTGTAACAAAACACTAAACAATGAGATTATGGAATGTATCAGACCACAATACTTAGGTACTTCAAATTTTTTGATTGGAGTGTATGTTTTCCACCCTTGATTTTCAATTTAAATTGATGAAACATCACATTACATCTACACATTCAATCATTCATAAATGAAAAAATCTTTTTTAAAAAATGGAGTACATTAAATGCAACGCAATAAAACTACAATATTAAAACTCTTACTATAAAATTCATTAAAAAGATTATTAAGGGACAAGCCGTTCAAATAATCTCTAATGGAAATATAACAAAATCAACAAAGACTCATCTAGACTCAATCAAAAAAAAATTAATTTACTATACAAAAATATAAGAATATTTCCAAGAATTTGCGGGGTTGCTTTTTTTTTGTTTTTAAATAATATTAAAACAATTTACGTAATGATATTGCTATAACATGATAATATTAACTGTATAGCGTCAAGAAACATAGTGCGTATCTTAAAACAGCCACTAGAGACAATCTCTTAAATACAAAGTTCTTGAAAGCAACAAGGTAAAGACAATCTTGTTAATAAATCGAAAATTTGTGTTATTTTTCCACCAAAGGATAAACACTTATAAAAAGGAATTAAATAATTTATTTAAGTTAAATAAGTTAAGTACTGATTGAAATAAGTGCTATATTACTAGATGAAATGCAGTCTTATTTGTAGCGAATGTATGAACTATTTTTTGTAACACTTGCATGAAATGATTGAAAAAGAGAAAAATGTTTATCAGCGGTGGATAAACAAGCAATGCAAAGATATAATTCAATCAAATGTATCGTCTGCTTCATTACAATACTCTGGCAATATAGTAAAGAAAACTTCCACCAGATTGTGCTAACAATATCAAACCAAACCTTAAAAATATTATCATCATAGGACTTAGAATAAGTCAATTTTAGCATTGTATACACAAGTAAATGATAATCACTAAAGCCTGTTTCAAGAACGTCAGTTTGCATGAGACTAAATTTATTATTTCTTAGCATTAGATCAATGCAGGTGCCAGCATTAGATTTCCAGCAGGTACTACTATGCATTACATTGCTAAGATTGTTATTTTTCAGAAAATTCATTAACACTGTTGCATAAGGTATACAATTAAAATCATCTATTATAATAATGTTTTCGTATATTGAAGAGTAGCAGCAAAGAGCGTCAGACAATATTGATAGGAAATATTTTAGATCTTGTTTAGATGGTTTATAGATTGAGAGAAGTAGCCATCTTTATTTACGAAAATTTAATTATGTAGGTAAAACTTGGATATCGTGTCCAAACTTAAAATTAGTCAGAAGTTTAGATGGTATATCAGTTCGAACGTAACGTAAGAGACCACCTCTTCTCCCAGTATCGTCAAATCTATAAATTTTGTAACCACTAATACAAAACTGTATTAGTGGGGAAAGCTTCATAAAGTTTAGTCTCAGCAATTGTCAAAACGTCTATGTGGTCATTTACAATAGCTTTCATATTCTCAAATTTATTTCGTATTGAACTTATAATGAGATAAACAATAAAATATTTTTTTGGATATTTTCTTTTTAACAATTTGATACGACAGCAATCATGATCGTTTGATTCAGCATATGAACTATCAGTAGTTAATTTTGTTAAGATGGATGTGAAATATCATATTTTAATCACTAGGTTAATGTTGTCTAAAATATGATTTTATTACCTTTATAGTTAGGGTGAAGTTTACTTCTGTTTAGGTGGATTTTAGGATAAATATTGGAATGGTCGATATATCCAATATTCCTTATCGCACAAATATTACTTACCAACATATCACATATCACTTGAATCGCATTTTCACAGAGATTATCACCTCTTGGAATAATACCAGACACAATAACATTAGATTGTCACTTACTAAATTAGCAAGGTCTAATATTTTGTTCGCTTTGGTTTCTGCTTTATCCGGTTTACATAAGATATTTGTTGCACACAGTGTAATATAACTAAGTCGGGTTTGTTTTGCTTAGGTTGGTTTTACATAATATTTCATGCAATCTACAGTAGCTACTGAGAATGATTATACAACTACTTTATTTTCTTTGATGACATCTCAAAACCTTTGATTCCCTTCATCATTGAATCACCTAATATAACAGCAACTGCCTTTTTTTCTTCTTTCTTTAAAAGAATTTTATTTGTGTGATTTCGCCTTGTTATATTATGATGTAATTTTTCCCGACAATTTCACAATATTTTATCTATCTAGAACATCAAGATATCTTGAGAGAAAGATTATTTTTATGTTAAATAAAGAAGTACCTTTACTATCACTGAAGGTAGAGTTAAATTGACAAAAATTTAAATACCTACAATTATCAGCCGAATCCTCTGAATGGCAAAAGCTTTAAATTCCTTATCAAAATTCTAAATACTTGGTGTGATTAATCCACTCAGACTTCAAAGATCAATAGCTATTAGTTTTTCTATATAACCTTAATGTCTATCTAGAGAAGAGGAAAGCTTCATTCGAGATAAGATGTCTATGACAGTTACTAGAAATTGAATAAAAGCAACATGTCACCAACGTCATTGTCAGAGCAATGATAGCAGCAGAAATAGGTCAACATTCATCAGGAACTTTCTGAAATGGTAAAAGCGAAAAAATCAAAAATGTAAGTAAGCTGTAAGAAGCCTTTTTACATAGACCTGCAGTATGACTTTTAAACTTTGTTATTTATGGTAATGCCAAGAAGTTTCGAGACCAGGAATATATATTTATTAACAGTTATAGAAATATTATTAATCAAAAAGTTTGAAAACATAATTAATGGAATTAATAGAAACATAATTTGAAACTTTGGTGGATTTTTTACCATAGAATTAGTTTCAAACCATTTTAACACGTTTAAGATGTCAGTTACATAATTTAAATTCTACTTCACCGAAGAGTAGATCATTTATAAATAAACTTGAATAATACATTCAACGTTATTCTCATTATTATGGAAACTTTTCATTTTGTTTATTCATTTATTTTATTGTTAATTCAAATCTAATAAAAAAATGAGTTGACGAATGAGTTGAACGAGAGTTCACAATGGTTGAGAAAATGGGCTATTTAATTTGATATCGTTTGCTAAGGGGAGGGGATGACGAATCTTTATCATTTTTTGAAATAAACCTTTTATTCAGTGAATTACTCTTTGGAAGTAAAATGTTCTGTTCTGACCCTGACGATGTGAAAAATATAAGATACTACTGAACAATCCCTGATATATAATAGGATTTTATGAAATATTTTCTTAAAAGTGTATAACACTTTGTTAAAAACTAAACTAAAAATGTTTAAAAAATGGACAGTATTCTTAATGAATAATTTAATATTTGATTATACTGAGATTAAAACCAATACCCTAAATATGATTTCTGGTAACACACTCCAACGTGCTTAATGATCGAGATTAAATTCATGATTTTGATTTAGATTTTGTGTCACTCTTATGTTTTCTTGTTTTTATATTTTTTTTGTTTTTATTATTCAATTTTAATGTGCAATTTATTTTTCCATTATGCTGTTATTTATTTGCCCCTTAATGTGATGTATATTTTGATTTTGTATTTGAGTATTTGATCGGCTTTAAAATGGGAAGTATTCCTTGTTTGTTTATATATAATATTTAATATACTTTGGGAATAATATAATTATATTTGGCAGTTTTTAATGTATAACCTATTTCTAACTAATTGGTATTAACATACCATTTAGCACCATTTCTTTTATACGAACGAATAATGAAAAATTATTATTTTTATATACTACTACAATAACAATATAGTACGTGTACAATATATTGCGACCGACTAAAACACAGAAATTAATTATTTTGTTCAATAATTTGTAGTTTAGTAATAAACTCTCCCTTCAGAATTTCCATTACAAAGTCAAACAGTTTCAAGCGTCGTACCAGTTGTTTCATCGGGTCACTCGGTCCACTGCATTTCGAGAAGGTTTCATATAGTTTGTAATCTTGATTTGAAATCACAGCAGTTTTCTAAATGTAAGGAAATCACATCACAATCACAATCATAAAGGTTGAGAACGTAGTAAATCTGAATCTAAATAATATTGGTAATATTATTTAACAGCTGCACCTGAACGTTTGTAGTAAAAATGTCTAAAACTCAATGAGATATTTTTCTTTAGACTTGTAACTTTTGTTGTTTTGCCTTAAAAATTACAGATGTGGATTTAGAAAGTCAGCAACATCTGCAAAAGGAGATTGAAATATTAATTATAATGTAATTTTTCTTTATAGAAATGCAATTGTCTTTTTGCTCTTCTACATGTTTGTTTGCCGACCCCCTAAATCCGATTCTGAATTGTGATGTGTTTCAGTTAAATCAAAGTACATTTAAAGGTAATATATGTTTACCTCCAGTCGATTAACCAATAAAACCATGTTGTCGAGAACTATTTTAACGAATCCAATACTTCTTCTTACTCGGAGAGGATGCTGAAGAACCATTTGATGAAAAACAACCATTTTCCGAAAGGACATTCGAAACTTCTTTTGTCTTCTTGTCCGAAGGTACCTTCGAAACTTCTTTTGTTTTCTTGAATTTGTTTGATTGAACTTAATTGAATAAACTCATCAAGAAACCATTTCAATACTTGATAAGTGAAATTAATTACTTCATTATAGTCATTCGTTTTCTATATAATGTAAAAAAAAAAAAAAAAAAATGAAATGTTGCAAACAAATATTTTTTGAACAAAACAGAGACAAAATGTAATAACAGACTGTTAAATTTTATCCTTAACAAATCACACTTAAATAAAGTGAAACTTCTAATTACTGCCACTCTGATATGAGTAACCTTAAATAAACCACATGTTTAGAGAGTACACATTTAAGAAGTAATGTACATTCCAGTTGTGTGTGCATTCTTATTTTATATAATAAGTATACAAAAATTAGTAGTTCTAGCTTAAAGAATAATAAATGTTTTAATGAAGAAGCTGTCAGATGCCAAACATTATTGTATACAAAGTTTAACTAAATTCCCAATTTCTAACAAAATCATTTTAGAATAAAAGAAATATATACTTACCATTGATTGGTTAGTGACGTATGATATCAGTTTGCTTTCGAAATCTTTTCTCAAGCATAAAGTAACGCCATTGTTTTTCTAAAATTACAAAAAACATATTGAATATTAATTTATTCACACCATTAACATACTACATGAAATTATTTTATCAAATATAAATGGTTGATTATTAGTTATTGCATTGTCGCTTACCAGTCTCAACTTTACTTCCTGTAAATTCTTTGTTCGGTTTATGTCGTTTGAAATTAAAATTGAACTTTCAAGGAAATCCCTCATTGACTTTATACCATTTAGTTGGTTCTGTTGGGCCAGGTTTATAGCTTGCAGAGATCGCTCTAGGATGTCCCAAATATTCTTAAGGTTCAGTTCTGTAATGTTGGTGCATCCTAGTGGAAGTGTTTTTACGACATTGCCAGAGTATTGTAATGCAGCAGAAGATATCTTTGATTGAGATATATTA
>JAUEKX010426160.1:2151-25396 GCA_031834005.1 Dendronotus venustus
GGTGTAAAACCAAGGTAAACCGATTAAGTAACTTAGTTTTTTAAAGTCTCAATTAAACTAAGTTTTTTGAGCAAAGAAATTGGTCCCATTTAGCGAAAGTCTCACTTATCCGGGACCCCAATTAAGCGGAGTTTTTCTGGGTAAATCTAGCAAGGAAGTTCAAGGGATTCAGTTTGTAAAAGTCCCACTTATCCAGGGTCCCGCTTAATGGGAGTATTATCAAGTTATATTCAGAACAACTTCTTAAAACGCAGCAAACACAAAGAACGTAAAACACAAAGTACTATATTAAATGAGAAGCAATGGATTGGTTACACGACACGAATATTGAAATCACTTTTTACCTCTTTTCTGGTTGGATCAACGCCATCTGGTAAATCTTCTTGGCAAATCACCGAGTACGGATATTTGCGATCAAACGAAAACTTAGTCAATTCTTCCTGTACAAACGAAATACCAGCATTTTCGTCATTCAATTCCGATTTGATCTGGTCGTAACTTTTTCCGTGCTAAAAAATTATTATAAATGTTTTAATTGACTTGATAACGTAGCGTTAAAAGAAAAGGAAGTAGTTTCTTTTCTTTGGGGCGCGAAATTTTGTTTTAATTTAAACATAATATTTAAATAAATACAATAGACAAGCATTCATTTTACCCTTCTGGAGGGTTCTAACTCATTTGATGTCCTCATTTTCCCACTAAACGTGGTTTGCGTATATTTCTCGCTTGGTTAGTCCTATATTGCCTTCCAGCATGTGCAAAGCTGAGTAGATGGATTGATTTCCAATTTTCAAATCTTTGGTATGATTGAGTTCTCCACAATTACGAACTTACAATTACGAATTCGCTGAGAATCAGTCCCTTCCCATTCGTGTTAAAGAAAAAAAACAAACAAAAAACCAACTCACAGCAAATACATCATCATTCCAAGCAGGGAAGTGGCCAGTGAATTGTGGTGGTTCAAAGCCTTGTTTAATAACAATTATCTGCACTTTCTCCACATCTCGTCCTGATGGATCGGTTTTCACGTATTCCTGAACAACGAGTAAATCAAATTCGGTTACTTTTATACCCAAGAAAATTTTTACACAAATTAATTTTCGTGCTAACTTCTTTGTAAGAAACATTTCGCAAAATAACTGATAAATTCAAAAAATTTGGATTTTCATGCAACACCGATTACGTGTATTAATTTTTCAAACTTCAAAATTATTAGAAAACACGTTTACAAAAGGTTTCTTGATATGAACGTAAAATCATAATCTTTATAAATGAAAAATCGCTTTGACATGCTTGATCTTTGACTCTTAGAAAAACCCAACATAAAGAGGAGTTTTATGTAACAAAATACTCTTATCCTTTTCGCTTTCAAAAATATATACAGTACTTCTTTTGCCTCCGTTTATGAAATAGTGGATTCATACAGTATGCTCTTGACAACATGAACCTCTGAGGGAGTAAGAATCCGAGTTATATTGGTTATGAGAAAGAGAGGAATTTAAAAGCAAGTTCAAGATTGTAGAGATTCGTTGCCTTACCAGGGCAGTAGTCATTGACTCTTTCCTTTCGATTGTGTTGGCATCTTTACCAACCCAAATGTAAACAAAGTCGTGTGTATCCAGCAAAATAATATCATCTTCTTCTACATCTTCCTGTGTGAAATTAAAGATCTCTTCCACTTCGAAACGGCCGGTCGCATTTGAGCACAAGAAGAGACGAGGTGGATATTCCGGAATCTCTTGCTATAAACCGAGAAAGATGTACTTGATGAATATAGTGACTGACGGGAAACCTCTACCTTTTTTGTTTTTATGCTCTAAACTTTATCTAGCTACCCCAACACTCTTATTTTAAAATAGATTATTTGTGCTTGTTCCTTTACAAGATCTCTTGATGTAATCCTATCTTCTAACACTATTTTCTCTTAGTCTTGTTAGAACCGTAAGGATAACTCTGCTTCTATTGATGTATGCTTGTTTACCACACATTCTATATCAATAGGGTGTATCCCACTCCACAGTGGCAGTATTAAATCTTGTCAACTAGATTTACTACAGCTTCAAAATAAAAATAAAAGAGTTTCCAGGTTCATGAACTATTCACGATTGCAATGCAGTGGAGATCGTTATCAAAAAAATCGAGTTAAACTAAAACTACATGCGAAATGGGATTTTTAATATCATGTAACTAATGCACGAAATTTGAAAGTGAAAGTCCCCAAATATTGATGAAATTGTAGTAGTTAATTAGACTGTATACCAAAAAATAAAAGTGCTTTTTTAACAATCGTGTTCGTGCCATATCGCTCTTATTGACTTTCTGAGCCCGCATCAATCGTTAGAATTTGATATAATGAAATCAACAAAAGTAGTATACCTCGAAATAATGTCCACTCGCATACTGCCCTTTACCACCCAAGAAATCCCAGAAGCGTTGCGGCTCTTTACACTCTTGGATTTTCTCGAAGTCTTCAGCAAAGCGTGGAGCAACTCGTCCTGCGAGCCCCTTGGCTAATTCTCTTTCATCTCCACTGCAACCCTTGCCGTACCACAAGAACCCTTCGCTCTGTGTCAGCAACAGGAATACATCATTCGAGTTAAGGGAAGCTGCACAGACTTCAACCTAGAAATATAGAACATCAAAACATGGTCATATTTATTAACAATCACATGACGTCGAGTGCAACTAACGAGTAAAATATTTGTTAATGTACGAAAAATAGTGTCATTATCGAGATAAACATTATTCGCATGTCCTCTCCAACCTCTCACCTTATTTGCTATTGATGGATTAACATTCTTAATGAAAACAACATAAAAAACAATAAAAACAAACTTTCCCTGACTAACAAGAAACCGTATTTATTTTTTTTTTTTCACAATATGCACCTAATAAACGAACCTCAAGAGCTTTCTTGCTATCAGGACCAAATCCATGAACTTGGAACAATCTTGGCTGCCCACTTTGCTGTACTTCTTGTTGATGGCCACGGAAACCACTGGACTTACCTCCCTAGATAAAATAAAATATTAAAGGTGAGTATATTTTTATTATACAACAAAAATGAAAATAGTCGTTTTTGATAATAATAGTGTTTTTATTGGCTCAGCTTCAGTATTCTTATGATGGCACCCTTTTTTCAGACTCAAGTATTCTTAGAGTATTCTTATATCCTTACAATGTCATGCAATTCGAAAATTAATGGTTGGGGGAAGAACACGCTTTAGATTATATTATAATTTAGTTCTATATATAGTAAAAATAAAGTTTCTTTCGTTTAGTTTAATAAATTATTGATTTTAAGTTTTTGTTTCTACATAATCTGAGGCTGGAATTATTCTTACGATATTCTTAGCAAAAGGTCAAGTTTAAGTCTGATATACTTAGAAAATGGATTCTTATAAAACAAAAACGTGTAGCACATCTGTCGAATCCACTCACAAAATCCGTGTTAGAGTGTTCCCTTCAAAAGTACGTTCACTATTGACTTATATGGTATCTCCTCCATTTTATTGTAGAGTTTTTTATAAGAATCTACTTACTTGATATACAATCATTTGTCCTTTGAAGATTCTCATGAAGTGTTCTGGTTCTTTACCTTGTACAACACGAATCTTTGGGGGAAATAATATTTGTGTGAGAAATTTTGTCTTAAAAGTGATTAAAAATCTATCAAACAGAGCATGGAAAACCTTTCAATTTCATGGTAAGTAATACTTGGTGACTTTAAGGTGATTAAATTTTGTAGATTTCTATGATTTTGACCTTATCCGTTTGAACGCCACAAAATCTTATCTTTCAAAATATTTACTAAGCAGCTCGAACTTTTGTCCATACAAAGAATTTGAACCAATGGTTGAATCAGCGAAATCTTTTAAAAATTGAAAAGACAAAAAAATCTTTGTTTGAGCGTTTACTTGTTTATCTTTTTATTTATTGCTCTCGGTTTATTGCTTGTGTTTTTGTAATCAAATTTTCAAAAATTTGTTAGTAGACTATTCTTAAATTATGTATGGTGACAACTATTACACAACTGTAACTGATAATGTTATGAATCCTAACTAACGCTCTGTCAGAATAAAAACTAATAAAAAAAAGCTAAACGTACCTGCATTGGAGCACCTCCTAAACTATCATCCATCTTAACAGCCATATGTGCAGCGGTGCCTTTCTCATCTGCCGTACTTTTTAATCCCTGAGACACAAGAGTGAGATAAAAGAACTATGATGCACGTTCATATTCGCAACGAGTAAGTATGGCCTAAATTCTCATTTCACGATAGATATCGAATTCAAGGAGGTCATAACGAATCATGATAAGTTTGGACTTATCACTGGACAAAAGATTTTCAAAAGTGAAAAGGTAACAACTTTGGACAGTAAATAAAGTTAAGAAAATGACGTATTTTCAACGTTTAGAAGTCAATATACACGTCCAAATAATGTCTTTTTAACGTCGTATGCAAAATACTTACCAGCCAATAATACACGATGTAGTGTTCACGACGATCTTTCAAGTAGGTGTACAGGATGACGTAACAGTCACCACCAAAAAATGTACCGTATATGTCACGTGGTTGAGGAACGAGTTTGAAATCTTCAACTCGCCAAACATCGATTTTACCGGTCCCGTCGTCAAACATTTTCTCTTGTTGTCGTTTCTTTCGCTCGTGTAAAGCGGTTGCATCGAATTTCGTTTGCTGGATTTGAGCTACGAAGAAAATATAACTTATCATTACCGATACCATATTCTCGTTAAGTTTGACTTCAAACAGATCGTTTCAAAAAGTCTTACTTACAACGACAATCCTACCCAATTAAAGTGCAAAACAACGTTTCGATGTCGTATCAACATCCATACAACGTCCACACAACGTCGTTCTAACGTCGTGTGTTGGCTGAGATCTTTTGGGAGATTTGGAAAGAATTTTTTAATCATATGCCAAATTTAATTTTCCAATTTTTAATAATATTTCCGTTCTCCACTAAAGCTCCACCAAAATCAATATTAATTAAATATTAATTAAAAATTAATTAAATATTAATAGATTGTGAGATCATTATCCTCAGGAGACAAATTCTGAAACCTCGACTTTTAAGAAAACATACTATTGTTCTTGTGAAATATTATCAGTTGATATTCTTACCAACTCCACGTCCAGCGTGGTAAGTCTTTTGGTTAAAATTTAACCCTTTTTGAGGCCAATCAACGAACATCTGCTTGAACAATGGAATCTCGCTACCCTGTGTAACCATGGTAACCTGAGTGAAATCAGGGTACTTTTTGCTGCGGAGATAGTTGACTGCAACTTTGAGATTTTGAAGTTTCTGCTCTTTTGATACGTGGCTTCCAACACGCACGAAAAGTCCCAGACCTCCTTGATCAATGATGTAAGTCTCGCGTGGTTCCATTAGAGAGCACTTAAGACGGCCCGTAGCAATTTCGGTGACCCGCATTTGACCACCGGTATCGGTAACCCTTGAATGATAATAAGAAAATACAAATAAATTATAAATAATTTTGTAGATCAGCTTAACAACCCCGATAGAAATAACTTAAGGAAAAATTTTGGTAGTATAAGTTTTCGCAGGATTTAGCTACTATCATTTTCGTGATTTGAACTCGAAATCGCGAAATTCATTTTTGTTCTTCATTTTTGTATTGGTTAGTGTTGAAAGTAACTTACAAAATTTTTCTTAACCGACGTAAAAGCCGGGATATTTCGGATCACCTTGATCGCGAAAATACTGTCACACCTCATTTAAATGTACACAAGAAGAATTGATAAGAACACTCTCATCAAACGAGTTTGTTCATCACACACAATACTTTGTTCTCTTTAAGGAATAAATATTTTTTGAAAAAAAAAAAAAATTTTTAGAAATGACTTCAAAAAGTAACAAAACACTCTTTTACATAAAAACAAGGCGAATCTATCGTTGTTTTTTTTTACAATGTAGCCGTTGTCTTTTTTAACCAGGAAGGGCCGATCCCCTAAAAACATGAATTGAAGTAGTTTACATACTTGTGTAGAGAGGTTTTGGAGATCATATCGCGCTCAAGTTTTTCATCTCCACCACGAGCATCGGCCGGTTTAATCGGACCAGCTGAGCCTAACTCACTAAAGAAAAGCGATAAATCATCGTTCTTGTCTTTCTGTGGTCGAACTTTCGGATTATCCTCTGAAATATAAAGAAAGGAAACAACATTGTTAGCGAAAGGTGGTGCTTGTTTCGGTTTGTCCGCCTGTAGAAACATTTCATTTTTTTATTTATTTTTTTATTTATTTACGAATAT
The DNA here is from genome assembly GCA_031834005.1 of Dendronotus venustus. Lineage (NCBI taxonomy): Eukaryota > Metazoa > Mollusca > Gastropoda > Nudibranchia > Dendronotidae > Dendronotus > Dendronotus venustus. Next base: position 8,450 of record JAUEKX010426160.1, read on the forward strand.
TTATACAGGATAAGCCAAGTCAAAAAATAAGAAATATAAGACATTTTCATCAGGAGTTATTAGAGAATATATGTCTACAAGTCAGATTAGATCAAAATTGTAAACATCAAAAGCATTAGAGAGAATGACAAGATTTAAACCAGGAACTTTCCACAAAGGCGTTTGTTTACTGCATCGTTCTAAGAATTCGGGGTTGTAGAAAGTCGTAAGTGGTAGTTGAGTAGGAAGCTATTTGTTTCATCTCATTATTGTTTACGTATCTTACCAATAAGTTGAACACGAGCTTTACCACCCCGTTCGCTGTCTCGGATATCTCTTGCAAAAGCCATTCCCTGAAACACAAAATAAAACGAGAAAGAATTGAGAACGATGATTGATTTGGTGTAAAACCTTAAAAGCTGTTTTGGCGTTTTCTACCTGCTGTATTTTGAAGGTTGTTCACATGCCAATTCGAGACCATATAAAGTTTTCATAGTAAAGTCTCTTAAACGAGTTTGGAGAACGAAAAAACGAGACAAAAATGTGCCTCTTGTATTCAAACGAAAATAAGTGACTTTTGTACTAAAAGAATGGGTGGACTCGAATTGAGAGTTGTACCATAAGATAAGTACAACAATTTAAATCAATTTATAAGAATCGTAATCTGCTGAATAAAGACAAAAGTGTACGGAAATGAGCGTCGAGTACAGCATTTCAATGGAGTGTGATGATCATATATAAGAGTGTAATTTAGATGTTAAAACCAAATCAGCTTTCAAAATTTGCCGATGTGAACAAACCTTTCGGCGCTCACTGCGGTTGCTTTCTGCGCCACACCAAACCCAGATCTTCGAGCCGTTATCCAAGATGAAAACATCACCTCTATTTAAAGAGTCGCTATGGAGTGGAACCTAAAATCAAAGAATAAAATATCACTGTTAAAATATTATTTATTAAGAAAGCCTTGAGGTACATGCGGTTAGTTAAAAGCAATATTACTCAAAGATAAAGCTGTGAATAAAGAAGCTTTGATGTTGATGCGGTTTACCTCGAAGATTCTTGGTCTTTTACGTCCCTTGATTTTGAATAATCGTTTTTCAGTGACAACTTTGGATTCTTTGAAGCCTGTTCGTATGCCTCCCTCGGAATATCTGAAAAAACCAAGTGAAGTTTGTATATAAGTACGAATGTTATTCATAATAACTGTAACAATATGGAAGAGTGTATACTGTTCTAAACTTCGGTGCATACAATAAATATTCTGAGTAATCTTTAAAAGCAAAGAGAGTCTAGTCTAAGCATAATACCACCATTAATTGACAGATTATCTGTGCCAATACAAAATTTCTCAAAATTAGCCTGGTCGGCTAGCTTGCTGGTTCAACAAGGGAGAGGAACTAAAATAACTAATTATAATTTCCAAAATATGTACGAATGTGATACACTGGATAAGTAGGACATCCGTTTATTAGTATGGAATTTTCCGGCCCCTTGGATTTCGTTACCCTATTAGAGCATTCGTTTATGTGGTACGTCCGTTAAATAATACGTTTTTTTCTCGGTCCCTTGAGAGTTCCATTTAACGAGAGTATACTGTACTTACTTTACTCCTTTGGGAAAATAAGAGAGAAATTTTCGGCTTTCGTGGTGTTGAATCTACAACAAGAAAAGGAGAAATATGAAGCTTTTGTTTTATTCTGATTCAAAGCTGGTGAGAGGTGGATTTTAATTTATTCCACAGAAATTAAATACAATAAAGTAAACCAGTTCAGCGTTTAATGAGTTCCGTACATAATTCCCACTTGAAAGATTTAATGTTAGTTAAAGGTTCAAGAAAATTAACAGGCGCGATATAGAGGAAAAAGATTAAATAGTAACATTACAAGAGTCCAGGCTCGTATTATTACCTCTCGGTATTGAGTTGGTGCACCACCAAGTACATCATCTAACTCAACAGCTTTAAATGCAGCAGTACCAGCTTCATCTTGTGATGTTTTTTTACCGAGCCAGAAATGAATGTGTGATGCAAATGGCTGTACCTTTCCTTCACACTAAAGACAAAGTAAGTACTTAATTGGTTGTGACTTATAATTTTATTGAACTGTTTCCCTATATCCCAGTGCCTTGAACTTTCCCTAATACTTCACGAGTTCGCAAATCGAAATGCCTTCTGGTCCCTCCAACTATACTTAAAATGATATTTAACATTCTAGTCCTCTTAAATGATTTATTTACAACAAAAATTAAAAAGCTTAATTTTTTTTACAACACCTAAACTCAGTGAAATCTGTTAGGCTGTCAGGTTATGATAACTGTAATATAAAAAAAAAAGTCTCGATTACTTTTGTAGCCACGAGAAAAAAACTGGTTTACCTGTAAGACTAAGTAAGAGTCCCCATCAAAAAAAGTGCCGTGTTGATCGTCGGGTAACTTCTTCAATCCAAAATTCTGTATCAAGGGAAAATAATACATTTCTATTTAAGAGAACATCGAATCTTCAGTCGTAATTTTATTGCGTTCTCTCAATTAAGAGTAATAAGCACGTATGGAAAAATGGTAGCATACTCAAAGGGAGTAAAAGAAACAGGATTGAGTTGAGGCTAGCACTTTTACTGGATAAGCGAAAGTGAGTGAGGATGTACTGTAACTAGGCCCTGTACCAGTCTAGCAACAAGAAACTTAATCCTTTAAATCCTTTTGGAAATTCGAAGTTTTGAGTGCATGGGCGGATCTAGAGGGACGACAACACATGCGAAGGAGAGTGAAAATTACAAATCTTGTTGTGTTTCTCAACAGATAAATCTCTTTCTGCTCTCCTGGACATATGTTTGCAGCGCCTCTAGAGTGTTGAAATTCCACACGCAAATCCAACTTTCAATTGCCACTTCAAGGAAACGTTAGCCGCTGACCAACATTGATCTTGTTTACCGTTATAGGAAAGGAAGGTTCGTTCTCTTCAATAAATTTCATAATAATATCGAAGTTTATTTTTAGTAGTCAAAAACTATTATAAATTACGGACCAGAAACATTGAGTAGAATAAGACATAGTCGTCATCAGTTAAGAAATTGCTGATTCTGGACAATTAAATTATTTTGTTGAAAGAAATTTTTCTATACCTCGACTCTCCAAACTGTGATGCCAGGTTTCACTCCAACCCCTTGGAAAGCTTGATCAGAAATTTTCTTTTGCGCTTGTTGTTGTTGTTGTTGGCTGCTAAAATGTACGCAAGCAATAATGGCATTGTCATGACGGTTACTTTTAACAAGAACTTAATAGAAAAAAGACTTGGATCTTCCTAAAATAGGATATATGAAACCTTGAAATGGGAGAGGCATAAGGTAAGGTCACTACCTGAACCATGTGACATTAAAGATTACCCTATTCATTATTTTCTAATTTGCTAATTTTTCTACAACACGAATTAGGTGTAATTTCGCGCAAAGCAACTTTCATGCAATTTCATTTGATAAAAAATATTTCGTCATATTTTATGTCAATTGTGCGCGTACGTTTTGGTCACACTGGTTTTGATCGCGATAATTGTGCAAAATTTCGAGAATTTTCGTTTTTGTTTTTTTTGCGAACGAAAATTAGCAAGAATGGGATATGATATTTTTTGCGAATCATATTAAAAACATTGGATTGGTAATTTTTCAACTTCGCTATGACTGTTTAATCTATATTTAAAATTAATCAATGCATAATTCATACATCAATAGATGCTTATAAATAAATTATGCATAGAGTCAGAGAGGCGTTACTAATGAGAGCTCAGCTATTGTGGTTTTTGCAGAAAGGTGTAAAAACGTTGAATCAATGACACCAGGGGACCCATTGGTCCACCTAGAAACGGAACTGCAAAACCTTCCATTTTAAAGTAGTGAATATAGCTGATATAGATCAAGTTTCGAAATCCAAAATTATTTTAAGCTCTTGTAATATGGCTATTTTTATTCTAGGTACGTAACAATAAAAATTGTTCTAAATGCGTTAAACTCTTGCGACATATCAAGTTCCAGATAACTCGAACGCAGAACAATTTTGGTCATCTCGCCACTGCATTCATACAGCCCCCCTTGCAAACCTCTCCTAATAGTGAGATTTCACTATTGTGTGCTTTCATTGCTTTCTTATTCTACTATACTGATTCTAGATCAAGTCATCTAGCATTAAGTCATTATGCTTTTAATGGTAAGCTTTTCAAATGGATTGGAAGTGGTTCAAAGCCTTCCATTTTATACTGCAACTAACCAGTCGCATAGTTAACGATTTAAATGAGTTGTTAGACACAAAAAGAGAAAAAAGTTACGCGATTCGTCTAATGACTTATTTAAGCATTCCTTGTGGATGGACTGAAATTTTCAGGAAAACTACTCCGCCGAATAATCAATAATTGTCGTCTTGCATTGAAGTTATAGATGAATAAGATATTAGTATAATCAGTGATTCATAACACATAACACATAACAGCAGTAATTTCACATTTCACCTTATTTTTATTAGCATGGGACACCAATAACAATACAATTTGCTGCATGACATTCAATGTTTCTAAACTGATGAAATCGAGGATCAAAATAAACGAAACAATGGTATACATACCCTGCTATAATCATTGTTGCATTAATTACCAGAGGACCATAAAGTAAATTTGTAAACAAAAAGCAAAGAAATTTGCAACTTAGGATAATATATCGAACGTCTCAACGTCAAAAATAAGCCTGCTTGAATAGTCTCTTGCAAAGATAACAAATTATAAAATCGAGTGAGAAAAAAGCAGAAATGTAGAGGGCAAGAAGAATTGAGTTTTTTCTATTTAGATACAATTGATTTCATACAAACTTTCATATAAATAATTCATTACACTATTTCGATTCGTATTCATCATTCGTTATGTATCAAGGAATGATATTCACTTTGAAAAAAGAAACGATTTAATTGAAATAGAAAACAATCAGGTATTCATTCAGATCTTCTGTCATAGAATCGAGGCTAAGAATAATATTTTTCGCTTAAAGTCAACGAAATTCAAAATAGACCTTTTAAGATAGACTACCTGTCTTTTAGTAAAATTTATGTACTACATTACAAAAAGTAATTTTTCAATTGCTAATAATAAATACGTAGTTAGAGTAAAAAGGAACAAAATAAAACTATTTTGATTTCATAGAATTCAAAAAATAAACTGAGAAGAGAGAAATAATAAAAAAAGACAATCCATGAAAAAATAATTAGAAGGAAAACAGAGAGAAATAGATAGATGTTTTAAAGACGTAAAATATTTATGATAAACAATTGGGAAATTTTGGTTTGGGGATAAATTTAGGATTATGACTTCTAAAGTATGTCATCTAAAAATAATATGCAATGAAAGGATAATAAAAATATCAAATATCATTATAAATTTTTAAAAGATATTTATTCGCATTTCAGAAATAGCTTTCATAAAAACTACTAGCACATGTTTAGCTTAATTATTTTTATTCATAATTTTTAAGACATTGATTATTTTATTAGGATATGTTTTGAATACTTTCGCGTCAAATAAGAATGTTTAATAAACCAAACAACGTTTAATCAAGAATCAACATGTATAAGAAAATTGGTTCTATTTTGTTTTCGAAATTTTAATGATTTTAAGTAACTGCATTATTATGTATATGTATTATATATTATATATATGCCCTTCACTTTATCTTTATCATTTCACCCATTTCTTATAAGAATACCTCAAGGGGATTACACTATTAAGTAGTTTTATGTAATTTTTAATATCATTAAAAAAATTGATTCTTTTCACTATAGTGTGACAAACAAAACAAACTTTAAGGAATTCCAGTGCGCTAGTGAAATAAGAAATAAATTGGAATAAGAAAGAGCTAAAGCTATAGTTCATACTATTCGGCCTTTTCAATCCAATTCCAGAAATTATATACATGCACAAAAAAATGCATACTCTTAATATGTTTGATCTTCGGAGTACATAACATGTAAAACACATGCTTTTGCGATCACTACCATCTTTATTTCACAAACAGGAGAAAGAGGATGCAGACAAAATTGGTTGGTTGGTTTGGTTGAATATAACGTGCACAGTCGAATAATTGTCAAAATAATGTTTTTAAGTGTTTTATATATAAGTGGTTGGCATGTCATATAATTTGACTATGATTTTAGTTGGTACCTAATCAAGCAAAAGCAAGGAGGTTAATGCGAGAAGTGATCCTATTTTAAATTTACCTAGTTAATATTGAGATGATTGTAACTCATACATGTAGCTATAAGATATTAAATCACATTTTTTAAATGTCAAATTTGTCCATAATGATAATAATATGCACGGTTTTCGTTTCACGCGGATTCCGTGATGTGTCAAAAATAAATAAATATTATAAATAAATATTGCTAGCTCATTTCATTGCGGATACAACATCTTTCCACTTTGAGCGATCCAGGCAGTATTTATCTCGTTCCATGATAAACTAATCCAAAAGGCAACATCGTCTCTCCATCTTCTCTTTGGTCGTCCTATTTTTCATTTGTCAGGAGTCATACCTTCAATCGCGACTCTCACCGGTAGAGTGCTACGTTTGATATGACCAAACCATTTAGTTTTCCGTTGTTTAACAAGAACTCTTGTGGAGGTGAAGTTGGTCTGTTGAAGAAGCCGAGTTATCGGTACTTTGTCTACTTTCCTCTTGCTAAGACAAATTCGCATGACATAATTTTGGAATACCTGGAAGCAGGGAATACTTACTTTATACAGGGAAGCTTACTTTACGCTTACTAATTATGGGAGCAAATTTATATAAGCTGAGTCAATCCATGTGTAGTTGCGTAATGTTTCCCACAGCTTTTCTTGATCGAAGGAGTCAAACGCTTTTGTAAAATCCACAAAACAGATTACACAGGCCTGATGATATTCATGCGCTCTTTCGATAATCTGTTGAATGATTTGAATTTGTTCAATAGTCCCTCTGCCTGGGTGGTATTCAGCTTGGTTGTCTGGTAGAACAGCTATGAGGTCATGTTTAACACGATTGTAGATAATCTGCATCACGGGTTTGTACACATGATTTACTAAAGTAGTAGGGCGATAATTTGCGCATACCAGCAGGATCGTTCTTTTTGAACAGAGTAGCAATTTCAGATATTTCCAATTGTGTAGGGATTGATTTAGTTTCAAAAATGGACGTTACCAATTTTAGAAGTCATTCATGGAGAGTGGTTCTTCTTTCTTGCAAAAGTTCAGCTGTTATGCTATCTGGTCTCGGAGCTTTGTTTACTTTCAGCTTAGAGATGCTATGTTGTACCTCATGTCATGGTAGGTGGTGGTGGTATAAGCTGTAGTTTCCTCATAGCGGTGTAGTACTAATTTGTTGAGAGAAATGTTCTGATTTGGTTATGAATGTTGTTGATATAGTTTTCTTTGTCTAATTTGCATAGCTTTTTGCTTTGCAAACCTATATTCCTATGAGTTTGGGCCAAAACGTTTTCTGATGTCGTGTGTTTTGTCAGATATATCGGATGGTGTTAGGTGTGATCCAACTGTTGATATCTCTTGGTTTTTTGCCTAACACCTCCTTAGATGCTTTTAATACTGCTGTCTCAACGCAATCCATAATAGTTTGTGGCTCGTTGAAATCAGCATGCTTAGATATCAGTTGTTCTGTAATTGTTTCCTGGAAAGTTTGTTTTACATCATTGCTAAGCAGAAGTTGAAAATTGAAATGTAACACATTTACACATGAGCTCTTTTTCTTTTTGAATTGAGAAAACTTCATCTTGCATGAAGATGTCCAGGTGTGTTTTCGTCGGTGTTTGAAAAAAATGTTTACAACTATCAGGTTATATATACTGCTTACAGAAGTTAATGGAACGCTTTCCTTGTTCATTGCTGCCTTGTTTAATGTCGTTGAGATGTCTACAACGGAAGGCTCTTGTTTATTGAGTTCATTAACACGTCACGATTGTAAACCGAACTTACAGTAACATGGAGGTCACTGTAAAAGTTATTGATTTCATCCTCTGAACAGTCCGAAGTAGGAACGTAACATTGAATCTACCTGCTAGTTTTAGTAAGGCAATGCGATCTGAGACTGGATTGAACACTGTTACATGGTTCGCGAGGGTGTTTTTTACAAGAAAAACCAACTCCACTTCTCCGTCGTTTGTCATTTGATACGCCACTATTGTATAACAGCCCTTTTTCAACACTTTTAATGAATGTTCCATAAAGTTTTCTTTCGCGTAATCCGATTATATCCCACTGAACAAGTTCCAATTCTTTCATGAGACAGTCCAAATCTTCGTCATGAAGCGTTCTAACAAATGTGCACACATTGAGCATTGATTTTGTGAGTATGGTGACACTTCTTTTTTGTCCTAGTTCGCTGCTGTTGACCAGACTTCCGCAGGAACGACAGTTAAAAACTTCTACATCTTTTTCACTATAAAATAAAAGGCAGAGTTTCGTTTCTTTGGCTACTTTTAGTGGCGGGGTTACCCAAATTTATTCAAAGATTACCCCCTTAGATCTTACACTCTGTGACTAAATGGTTGAGTATTTTTTATCCATGTACATAATAGTTGTCATCAAAATATAATTTACATCTGCAATTATTCATAAATGAAAAGTTATATAATGGTGGTTGTCATGAATTAACGTCATCAAATTGTGGAAACCATTATTAAAAGAAGTGAGTGCGCATGATCATTATCACATGGGCTTGGGCCCCGACTACTATTATAATGTTGATCATTTTATAAACATATTTTGAATGCATACCTTATTTTGAACACATGTATATAAACAAGCTAATAAGCAGACTTACATTTTTGATGCAATATGTATTCCACTAACTATATGGATTGTCAAACAAACCAAAAAATGGTCAAGAACGATTGTTATAAAATATGTTGGTTCGCACTTTAAAGGAGTGGTTCGGCCAAAAATTCATTATCTTTTTTTTGTTTCCACTGGATTCAGCGTATTGAAATTAGTATAATACTAATATTATTTTTCTTTTTAAACCTTTCTGTTCTAAAGAAAACACCGAAATTGGAAATGTCAAAATTTTTAATGGAATGCGAGTTTCAGCGGGAGTTAAAACAAAAAATATCTCCGAATCAGCAATTACTTCGGGTCAGAGGTCGATAATCCAAACTGTGAATAGTTGAAAGAATCGATAGAATCCATAAATTTCTGACCATTTTTTTAAAAGAAAAGGTCAAAGGGAATTTCGATGATGCACAACTGAGTCTCATATAAAAACACGATGACTAGAAGTATACGACCATTAAATCAGTTCTGTGTATAATAAACTGTACTGAGTGGTGCTCTTTTAGTTTGTAATTTTTTCACACTCGATATACAAATTCAACAGCACAACAAGGTACGTATTTGTTTTGGGGTGGAATTTGGTACTTCTGAATTAGTTATATTTCATTAACCTTTTGGCATTTATTTTAAAGTTAAAATTTTTAAATATATTTTCCGTATATAATTATCCTTACAATATTCATGTTAAGTAGATAATCTTCGAAAAGTTTTATTTTGTTTACGGCCAAAGTCCTTACAAAAAATTTATTTGTACAGACTGCTAAATTTTTATTGAAAGTTTTTAAATTTAAATGAGAAAACATCAGGTATTCAGGTATGAGAATATCCAAAAATTACAGGTCTTGGTGGACTGGGGGCATTATTAGCCTCTCCAAGTAGGTCCAGGGTAGCGCCCTAGTAAAAATATTTCGCTTATATAAACATATGCTAAACCCTTCGAGGGGCGTTTATTAATTAATTAGTGATACAAGGATCAAAATGAGTTATGATTGTTGGTACATTACGATTTCTTTATTTTTCAATTTTTACATGGCGGGGCTAGAGATCCCTTAGCCCGGGAAGCTTTGCTCGGGAATACTGTATTTTATCTTCTTCTTATTTCAATCTTTAATTATTTATTTATTCAAAGGAACGACATTTTATTAAATCTGAAAAAATCGCAATATGTAAAATATGAACAATTTTTACCTTTTCTTAACCAAAAATATATTAAAAATGCTATTTACCATTTTGAATCAGAGTTGTACCTAGAATGTCGGCAAATACATGTAAAGGAGAATGAAAAATAATTATCATTAAATATGTATCAACAGATAATTGTGTTTTTGCTCTCGATCCTAAACATGATGTGTTTGCCGACCTTCTAGGTACGCCACCATGCGAACCTCTCCAAATACAACTTACGTATATTCAAATTATAAATTGAGGTTCAAATTTGACTATTTGCAAAAAAATTTAAGAATAATTCAGGCTGGAAAAAGGTGACCACCATTTAAGACTACTTATAAAGGATGCACTAAGTGTATCAAACCGTGTGTTATTGCGAAAAAATTACGGACCTAAAGATTTTTTTACGACAGTTGTCGTAGATTATTCGGTAAAACAAAAATTACAAGAGAGCACAAAAAAAAATCATTAGAGTGCCATAAAATTAACTGGAAGCACATAATTAATCGAAAGAGCGTATAATAAATCGTAAAAGTGCACAACGGAAAAAGAAGAGTAGTGACACTTTTTACGGCCCATCGTATTGATCGAGAAAAGTCTTCACCGACCATGCTTGCTCCACAAATGTTTTTTTCATTTCATAAGTGACATAACGTTATTTCGATAACATTTATTTCATTGGATTCAGATTTACTTTGCTGCATTATTCAGCAGCAACTTACATTTTATATACATATTTCCAAGCATTAATAATTGATAAAGGTAAATTGAATAAACGCTTCTACGCAGACGCGTGACGTCCAATTTCGTTATGTTAACTTCATTATATAAACACAGTCAAAACTTTTTAACTATTATTGACACAGACTTCTTGATAAACTTGCGAAGTACTTTTGGAACTGTTTTTTGTAAGAGAATTAACACTCACCCTTCAGACAAGCTAGCTGTGATAGTATTTCTATAGTTAATTTGCTGGGTACTTATGTACAATATCGCAAATAGTAGGTAGATAGGTAGATAAAATTAAAAGGTTATTGGTTATTCTGGCTAAGCCTAAAAGCTAGCATAGACTATGTTATATTACATATATAATTAATTGAATTGATAGCTACTAAAACTTATGATGATATATAATTGTTTTAGTAAAAGTTTGATAGATGTAGCTACCTTTTGTGTTAAATATATATATATATAACCTAAATTTTGATGCCTTACTTCCTAAAGAATATGAAATTTAAGATAATATATGGACACGGTCCACAGCCAATTCATACCATCTTTCAGTATCAACATTTGCTTTTTTCAGCGTTTTGAACAATGAGCGACCATACGTAATTTCAGGTGCTCCAATGGGACGTTTGTTGCTAACCCAAGATGATAAAAATTTGCGGGGTAGTCTATCCATACCCATTCTAGCAACGTGGCCAGCCCAACGAAGCTGCCTTGTCGAAACATATGTGTCAATAACATTCAAATCCAAACGATTCAACAGATCTTCTGTGTGAATTCTTTGTTGGAAGACGTCCAGCATAGTGACTCCACACATAGTACGAACACACCTGTTGTGAAAAGATCTCAACAAACAAAATAATTCCTCGGTTAAGCACCACGATTCAGATTTGTACAAAAGGATAGGTATATATATATATATGATATGGGATTTGTAAACCTTTCCTTTTACAAGCAAAGATATTCTATGATTGGTAAATAAATATTTCCTTAAGGAACCAAACATGTTTCTCGCTTTCTTAATACGTTTCAAAACATCCTCACAATATTTGCAATCCCTGGTTAGCACGGTACCAACGTAACTGAACGAGTCGACGATCGGGAAGAATCCGAGATCATTGAGCTTTATCTCCTTCAAATTTGTAGGTTGATTCGTGGTAGAGCGTGTTGATACATATATACATACTTCGGTCTTAGAGTCTTTATTCAAAGTACAATCACCGGCGTGAACTTCCATACCGAATCGGAGAAAGTGAGAATCAATTCCAGGTGCGTCGGCGAGTGCACTCTCCTCACAATCAAACGTGACCAGACAACGTCATCATTTTGCAGATTATATATATATATATATATATATGCATATATGTATATATAATGATTCTAACACATTTCATAAAAGTGATTTATAAGTATATATATATATATTATTTTGTTTGGAAGGGGTAAGAGATTTAAAAATCATTAAGATGAAGCAAATTTCAGTCTGGCCTTAACTCTTTGCGTGCCAGTAATGAAATTAATAAAAACTTTTCTGTTACTAGGAAGAAAATACGATACTATCCTAATTTGCCAATCATGAAAATGTTCGTTTACAGAAGAAAACTTTCCTTGCCAAACATGAACATGTATATATATATATATATATATTCATTTTTTAAAAAATCCTTTTTTGCTCTATTTTTGGCTTACCTGGATACACAGGTGACTTTGAAACACGTTTCGCCAAACTAAGTGAGTTTTTTAAAACTAACATATTTGTGTTTGGCAAATTTAGGACTCATCTCGAAAACGAATGTGCTCGGGCTTGGCACGCAAAGGGTTAAATAATGTATATATATGTTTTTACATAAAATATTCTCACATATATATAACTGTGCAATAAATATATATAAGTCTTTTTGCTAGGTGTGAATGCTAGGAGAGCATTTCTGCATTTGCTAAATATAAACAACTGTTATTGAAGGAAATAAAATAATAAACAAAATTTGAAACATGACTACTGCATTACTTAGTATCAAAGGAACTTCTGAAGATATATATGTATATATCATATATATATGCATATATAAACTCCATTGTAGTCTCAGCAAAATTATCACTCGGCACATCTCTGATTTCTCTAGATTTCAGCTTCCTCTAAACACAATTGTAGTACAGATGTAGAACTGAACGGTCCTCTTGCAAGTACCATACCAGGCCACATTCACACTTGTTTTGGCTTGTGTTCAATTTTGCAAGTCCTTTCCTTTTCTTTATGTTTATAAACATGTCCTTACTTTAGTTTGTTTACATTGATTTCTTTTATTTTGTTTTTTGTCTATGTAAACTGTTAAAATATGTGTGACAGACAAAGGGTAGGAGAATGGCAGCCCTGCTCCAGTTTGACTTTCGATAATGTTTGTGGCGGGAACGGGACAAAGGCGTGGCAACTTTGGCCTGTAGATAGTTGGTTACTTCTATTTTCCCTTTTTATTTCACGTTTTGTCTGTAAATTGTTTTATGTTTTCTTTTTGTCGTGTCTGTCGCTAACATTGAGCATGTTGATAAAAGGCTACTGTGTTCGGTCACAAGTCCTAGACCATACATGTTTTGATAAAACATAAGGTGTTTGTTCTATTGAATTTGGTTTTTTTGTGTTGCTAGCAGTTTAGAGCTGGTACCTACACTTTCTATATATACTTTATATATATCTACTGTTTGGCTGGTATAAACAAGGTTATTGTGACTGCGCTAAAAATACTCTAAGAAGCACTTTTGCTTGGCCTACCTACACAATCATATTTAGATCATATAGGAGGATATTTTCATAAATGGTTGAAACCCTGGTGTAGGTCGAAAACTGACAAACAGATTTAATGTTTTCTTGAAATTTTAATAATTCATATTAAATTGCCTTTTACATCCTGACTCGTTATGAGTTTGTGTCTTTCTTTTCGATTGTTTTAATTCTCTGCTGTGTTGATTAAATGGATCAACTTGTCATCTTTTTTATTTACTGTTTTTACATCATTTTCCAGTTTTATGATTATTCATTTTAGATATGTTGTTTTGTCTTTGTCATTCTGCTAGTCCTGTTCTGTTTTGTTGAAAATAGTTGAAGGTATGAAATACTTCTTTGACTATATATATATATATATATATACATATAAAACCAAGAAATAAGCATCAGAAATATAAAAACTTTTAAAAAATATTAGCAAGCTGTCTTATTTTTTAAAAGTTTTTATATATATACATATATATACATTACAAGAAAATTGAGACTGCAAGTTGGCAGACATTTTTGTCTTCTTTACAAAACTTCTTTAGCTATATATATTATATAAAAAATACAAAATGCTGTTTGGTATTTATATATTCAAAATATATAATAATAATCAGTATATATAATATATAATATATATGTACATTCTTATTTTTAGAATTAGTAACAAATGGTGTATATACTAATTTAATATTAATTCAAGAATTATGCAACTATTTCATTTTGTTTGGTTAATGCATTTTCATTTTTGGATAATTTCTGCAGATGATGGAAGAATATACAAGCTTTTACCAGAAAAACATTTGAAGAAGACTAGGAGAGATATTCATGATGGGGAGAAACTAGTTAATTCATCACTTGCAATGCGTGAAGAAAATAAAAGCAATACAGTGAATACCGAAATTGAAGAAAATCATGTATACTACAAATCAAAATATTACAAAAATGGGGGCTCATATTTTATTGATTTAGAAAATTCTATTGAATTATCAAAACTTCACGGATTAAAGATTAAAAAACATGAGTTATTGTCCAAAGCATATTTAAAAGGAGCATATGTTACATTAGAATTTCCTTTTCATTTCTATGGACACAGAATTTCTTCTGTTGTTGTGGCTACTGGTGGTTTCATCAATGTCGGTCCAGTGTTTCATGCATACTCCCATAGTGTGCATTATATTGCTCCTTTAATGGCCAATTTTAATCCTTCAATAGACAACTCATCAGAGATTATTGTGGGGTCTGGTAAAAACATGTTTGTTGTGCAATGGAAAGGGATGCAAATGAATGGGACTATCCAATCTAACGGTACAAAATTCAATTTCCAGACAATACTGTACAAAAATGGCACCATTATATTTGCATATAAAAACATTCCAGTTTCCCCCATCCGACTACCCAATACAACACACAATGTAACAGTTGGTATTGCAGACGCTTTGCTCATGACATATGTATATCAAAGGAATAGAAAATTGTATTTTCATAATTATATTTACTCTTATCACAAAGTGATTTTACCTTTGACCCAGCCTAAAGATGGCTCAGCCTATATTCTAGAACTACAGCCGAATTGTGTTCAGCAAAGAAGCTGTCAGTCATGCCTTGATCCAAGTCTCAAACATTTTCAATGTGGGTGGTGTGACAAGCTCAAACTCTGTTCTAATGGGATTGATTGGCATAGACAAACTTGGCTGCAGCATTGTGCCAACAAAGACACCAAAAAGAAGTCACAGTGCTTTAAAAATACAACAAGTTCACCAAGATCAACAAGTGCACTTAGATCAAAGAAACAAGAAAACAAAACTAATTTTGCTTTAGTTATTACAATCGTATTGGTCCTGCTGTTGATAATGATTATCGTTGGTGTAGTTTTCCACTATGCATATACTCATCCACAGAGCAAGTCTGGTATGTGGCTTATTGAACATCGTCCATCTAGATTATTTAACAGGAATGTCCGTTTTGATAAAGTTCCTGATGATCAGTTGTTATAAGATAATTTTTTCATTGAATATTAATTGATAATTTGGTTTCATTGACTTGAAATTATATATATACTCTTTGCTGTTAATTCATTAAAAAACCAAGCCTCTGGAGCGTCGTTAATCATTAAAATTAGCCATAAAGAAAATACTCGTCGATACCACCTAACTGAAGATTGCACCCTTTGTTCGAAAAATAATGAAATTATATTATATATATATATTATATTTTTATAAAGCTTCCCGATCCTATTTGAAAATCTCATATGCTTATAAAAAATGCATCTACTGTATACAATTTGAACGATTTTAGGTCTTTAAATCTTAATTGTCGATTTTTCAGTATCGATTTTTCAGGATTAGATTTAAATTTTGGAATAGATATATATTGGTTAATTATAATATAATGAAGTAATATAAATTGTTAATTACATTATTTCTCCAAAAATTGGTAAAATATCGTAAAATAAATGGGAAAATCGGTAAAAATTTTTAGTATTTTTGCAGAGAATTTAAAAAAATTATGCTTCTTCCTCATCAAAAGGATTATTTAAAAATTATTTAAAATTTATTTTTGTTTGTTTGTTATTGCTATTTTGTTATATTGTTTTATTGTGTTTCTTGATTACTTTTAATCTTTATTTAAAATTAAATTTAAATTTGTAATCATTTTCTCGACTTTTTTGCAAATTGTTCGTATTATTCGCATTTTCAGATCAGATAATGTTAGTTTGGCTGGGATTTATAAAAATCCAAATTAAACAAAACATTCTACACTAATATGTCGGTTATAAGGTTGATATATACGTTTATTTGTTTTAGTTATTTTAACCTTTCAGTAAGTTTCTTTATTTATTAGTGATTTTTTAGATACTGAATAGACCGATATTCGTAAGGAAACGTATATATGTGACATAAATTTTTCCTGTCTGATGCTTTAAGTCATGCTATTGTATATTATATATATTATTGTTGTTATTTTTATGTCGTTTTTTGTTTACATATTTTGTTATCATTATTTAAATTATTTCAAAAAGTATTCTGAAGACCATCTTAATTTTAATATATTAAAGTTATCTTTAAAACTATTATGAGCGTCAAACTTTTATCTCCATGAAGGTATTCCCTGTAGTTTGTTAAACCTTTCTCAAAACTATCCATGTATAGAGGTCTTCAATTTTGTCTTTCAATTTGCAAACGTTATAAACAAAACCTTCTTGTTTGTGAGAGCTATTTATTTAGCATTATATAATAATTCGTAATTCAGTGTCTGCTCCGATGTAAACTTACTACTGGTGTCATGATATCAAAACCTCTGCTATAGTGCTGTTATGGTTTTATAACGGTTGATTTTAACCGATTTTGTTCAGAAATTAGCATTAGTCTGCACAGAGTTATTCGTTGATAAAAAGTTCTTATTTGCATTAGTAGCTGTTTAATCACCTCAAATCAATCGTATGTATCGATTAAATTTACTT